>JABFIG010000136.1:0-67270 GCA_017139545.1 Ambrosiella cleistominuta | reverse complement strand
GGGCGGGGGGTGTGCGAAAGAAGTGCATTCGAAGGCGGGCGCTTGCAGGGAAGGTGGATAGATGGATGGGGTGGGTGGGGGGAAGGTGTCGATGGAGAATTGACAAGGCGACGATATGGGAAGGAGAGGTGGAGTCGGGGGATATTACACAAAGATCAAGGGAAAGATGATATTTGAAGCCGCGCAGTAAGACCAAATGCGGATGGAGAAAATGATTATGAAAAAAAAAACTTTGCACGGGATGTGACAAACTTACTTGTATCAGAGAAACCTTGTAGTTAGGTTGCTTGATTTGTGATGATCAAGGTCGAATATCAAGCTTAAGAGCCGGTTGCGTAAAGATGAATTCAGAGAAACCAGGAAAGGGAGCGTCTCTTGAACTTTATAGCCCAGGAGCTGTGCAGTAGCTGGAGCTGTGCAGTAGCTGGAGCTCTACTTTCTTATTGTTTCTGTTCCGCCTGAGATCCAAATGCGGTATAGTTCTTGCTCTTCGGGTCCAGCTACACAGTGGCGAATGTATATAGCATGTGCGGAAAAGCACATACACACAAAAAAAACAGGCGACAAGCGACAAAACAGCCAAAAGGCAAAATACAAGAGAGGGAAAATGACCAAGCTAAATCAAGCTCTAAAGCTGGACGACGAAGAAGGGAAACATAAAAGTCCAGAAAGTTTCAAAAGAAAAAAGCCGGCGAGATTTTAGTTTGACAGCTCTAGCATGGGAAACAAATTGGGTATTTGAAAAGTGATGTATAGATGCAAATTGAAATTGGTAAAGGCTATTCGGAGCACGGAAGACGGAACAGACAAGATGCGGACAGACGATGAACCAGAGGATAGATGTATTCGGATTTGCATCTCGGCGACCATCAAGTTAAGGCCAAGAAAAGAGGAGACTCTTTGTCTTTCTTGAGTAGAGGTGGTGGTGTGTATCCCCTTTGGTGGACAAGGGCGTATAAAGATTATGGTGACGATGATGATGATGTTATTATTGTCGTTAATGCTGCTGACTGCTGCACATCAGGAAAACGGTAAGGAAAGAGACTTTCTTCCTGATTGGGAAAAATTTACTATCTGCTACTGTTGTTGTTTAAGGGGAGGGAGATACAGACAGTTGCATTTTGGAAGGTTTTTTTTTGGCTGTTTACGGATGTAGATAAATTTGAAGCAATTGATCAATTGTCGAGGTCCCGTCCATAATGGGAGCTTTACTCGGGAGTCCTTGTGAGGAGCTTTGTCCCTGTGCATCTCACTGCCGCAAATTCAAAATCACTGACAATGTTTATATTGAAAGTATATATGACCATTTGACTACAGGACATGTGAATCCATACTAAAATCAAAAAATATATACTGTAAATATCACTATTTTATACACTTTCCTTTTTTTCTTGTCCTCAACCTTCGTTCTTGATAAGGTGATTGCCTCATATTCACAGAAAAGAGGGAGATTTTTCCAATAACGATAAATTCCCCAGTTTTATCAACGCCACATTATTTTTAATCTCGTCTCCACTTTGCTGTCCCTCACCGTGAAATCTCTCCCTCTCCTCTGCTCACCATCGGTGTAAAAAAAAGAAAAAAATCCACCTTCTTCCAATGTCACCAACACCCACATCCCATACCAGTTCCCTCCACGCCCTATCATTTCCTCTTTTTCTATATCATATTTATATACCACCATGTCCAATAATAAAACCAAAGAACCACACAGCCTTTGACTGACATCCCATTCTCCATAGACAACAGACAAAAAACGATCCTCGCCCTTTTCCTTCTCCCCCCGTTCCCGCTTCAATTGTTCCTGTAAGGCCGTCGCCTGTCCAACCACTGTATATTAAGTAACACATTCTATGCAACTCTCTGCCTTCCGAATATCCAACAAACCGAAACACAAAACATCTCCATTTCACCACCTTATTCCCGCCTAATAATCTAAATATATTTTATATTCACAGCATACATATCATGATGTCCTGACGCTGCATGATGTGTTGATGTGTACGTTCCCCGCTATCGTCAACACACTTACTGTCCACGACCCTCATCGCCCCTCCACTCCTCCGATAACACATAAAACCCCGTATCAGCCTATATTCTATCGTCCCGCTCCCTCATCACCAATCACCAACAATAAGCACTAAAAATAAAAATCCCCGCATCGACCAAGCCCAACTTTCTATATACATACATATATACCACATAAACACCACCAAAAACACCACAGCACTATTCGCCCGCAATGTACCAATATCCTCTCATCAGGAGCCAGCACCGCCGAGTTTGGTCGTGGTCGCAAGGCTAGGCCAAAAGTATCCCGACACCGAACCGAGCCCCCCGCACCCACGACTGCTCTTCTATCCACTCCGGTATCCAAAGACCAGAAAAAAAATACCGGTGATTCTGCTGTATTATTTTGGGGGACTAACTTTAGGTTAATGCTTCCTGTTGTCTCAGTATGCTAGATGACGATATTCGGAGATATCTTTGCGGAGGGGAGTGTAACGGCGCGAGGGGGCAGAGGGTTAAGATTCTTTACAATGCCAGCTGAACGTGTAGGGGATAAAGGTAGCATGCAGGCAACTTTGTTACTTTTTTTTTGTTTCTTTTTCAATGCATTATTTGCTTGAGGTTTATGCTGGTAATTTTGGATTACTAATAAACAAAGGATGCTATTATTTGTTAGAAAGTCGGGAGGGATACCGGAAGTTTGATATCAGAATCCGACTTTTAAAACCGCAATCCCATTATCATTGTTTACTTATTATCATCATTCATTATCCATGACGTCTGTGTGGAGCTGTTCCTGTCTAAATATGTAGAAATTCCCTCAATGGGATCGTCAAACTAAAAAAAAATAATCCACATTAGCTCACCTAAATGTCTCAAAAAGAAAAAAAAAAGATCAACAATTCCCAAATCTGCCATCATTCATCATCCCCCTACCTAATAGCCCCTATCAAAATAAATCACAAACCACAAATCAAATCAGAAACAACCATCCCAAAATACTAAAAATATCAAACTATCCCATCTTTCACAATCCCCACGATATCTCCCTGTCTCCTTCACATTGAGAAAATGCCACGCCAGTCACCCCTCCATTTCCGTCCCAAATGACTTCATAACGCTTCCGCGCCCCTAACTTTGTCACACCCGTCAACCAGCCCGTCAAACAACCCGCCAAATTGTCAACCTGTCCGTCAAAACCCACCCCGCCAATCCATTGACGCCACCCAGTACCTCGCACTCCACGCCACGTTCCTGGATCCAGAATCCAGGGACATTGTACTTTCATCT
Source organism: Ambrosiella cleistominuta (assembly GCA_017139545.1). Classification (NCBI taxonomy): domain Eukaryota; kingdom Fungi; phylum Ascomycota; class Sordariomycetes; order Microascales; family Ceratocystidaceae; genus Ambrosiella; species Ambrosiella cleistominuta. The sequence continues at coordinate 63,970 of JABFIG010000136.1, read as the reverse complement.
TTTTTTTTCTATCCTTGTCTGGTTATCAATGTTCATAATGTATGTGTGTATATATATATGGATGAATGCGAGAGGCTAGCCTATAAGAAAAATGGTCACAGGGGAGAAGGGCCTAGAACTCGGTGCTGGGGGATCGACTTGAGGAGTTCATGGGCACGCATTAGTCGAGTTAATTGGTAACGACATGGTGAAGATCATTGTTGGGATGAATTGGTGAATTCGACATGACGTACAAAGGTTAGTGATCAGGTTGTTTCAGTTGGAAAGGGTAGTCAGGCCGAGCGACGTTATCTCTATCATTTTGTGTGCTTGATGATAAGGGTTGGGGTTATTTGATATCTCAGTACATTTGTACAGCTCACTACGTGTAAACTGTGAACTATGACTTGCTATTTTAAACAGAAACAGAATACTAAAGGGAAGCAAATGCGCAACCACTACCCGGCAAGCCCTATGACCCCTAAAATTCGGCAACAAACCACATAATCAAGATTCAATCACTCAGTAAACCCCATTGTCTGCAACCATAACAATGCCCCCCCCCCACGATCACGTTCAATACAATTACCAAAACAACGCAAAATAATAATCACCATCTGACTCCCTACATCCAATCATTACACGTTTCGCCCCGTCATCTGCATCCCCAAAACTGTACGTTATAGCCATCATACTGTCGCTTCTCATCATCACTCCACATCAAATGCCCCTATTACCACCAACCTTCCGCCTCAGATGTACCATGCACACCAGTCCTGCTGGAGCCAGAAAAAAACATACAGGCAGAATCTTATGCTTCCCTGACAGTGTCTCTCTTTGTTGACTGTGCCGAGATCAGTATGACGGCGACAACAATTTCACCATCTTGTTGAGGCATCTACACAGTCCAGTTACTCCTCCGCCGCCCACACATTGGGAATACGTACCATCTGGTCAGTCCCTTGAATCCTGCGTCTAACAGCCTATATAGTTTGCAAGCCCTTACTCCTAGAGTCTAAATATTTTGCAGCTTCAATGGGCTGCCTGGTCAAGATATTGGCAGATCTTGCTATATACATCCAGCAAAGAAGTCTTAGGCCTCAACATCACTATCCTCTGACTCAGGATGAGTGCACACTGACTCAAATTCATGCAGTGGTTTGTAGTATGGAGGTATCCAAAAGATCAAATTTGTGTGACTGACAGTGGGTTTGATGGAATGCCTTGTAAGCCATGTCCCAGGCATCATGAATGCTTCCAAAAATGGTTATGGATTAAATATCACAGTGTCACTGCTAGTAACCCTAATGAATACTAAAGCTCCCCAGCACTTCAGTCTCGACTTATGAAAGTTCAAATCCAAAAGAATCAAATTTAGACATTTCCGCCGTTTGTGTATCTACATTTTCTTCACCCCAATCTGCCAATTTGCGATCGCCAATCTCTATTTCTCAATTAAGAAACATCTTGAAAACTTTCTGCATTGAACAAAATGTGGAACGAAATGTGGGCATAATAGGCTACACACACCCCACCACCCCTCTTTTCAAAATGCCAGGCCGTAATGAGCCGATTCTATGGAATCCCAGAGAATTTAAAGTCTGGGGAAGTTCAATAATCAACACGATAAAATTCACAAACAAGTAAGTCTAGGGCGAACGCAAGAAATCTGAGGAACTGGTTCAATATGTGGATCATATATGACTCGTGCCATTTTGTATTATATATTATGGGTAATCACCAAAAACCAAAAAAAGGTATTTTTATATCATATAATATGGATAGTCCGGTCATAATTTATCTAATTATTTTATAGGCTTGTAGAGTGGTAGAAAGATATACTTGTTTTATTGTCTGGAAGCCTTTTGATAGATGAGCTAAGTAAATTATCTCTGTACTGAACTGATCAAGATAAACTTGAACATGGAGGGGCGTTTGTTTCGCCACTGAGATGATATCAATAGGGCAGGTGACATCATTTGCGAAACGTTAGGTGTAGTATTCCAATAACCTTACTTTCCTTGCTACAGAGTTGCTACGAGGAAAAAAAGCCTAAAACAAAAGGGTTCATGGGTCTGCGTGGCATTACCACCACAATGGACAGACAATGAAGACATTTGGTACTGCAGGCTGAACGAAGGGCCACGAAGCCATGCGTCAAATGTCTAACTTGTACTACATTTGTCTTGATTTTGAGGTTGTGTGAAGGAGCCTGAATAGGAAACACGGGACAATGCCGGGAAAATTAGAGATAGTGATCGTCAAGACGGGCAAAAATAAAACAGTCCTTCTCTCCTTATAATGGAGCACATAAGAACATAGCGGTTCGGCGGCAGCAGCAGTAGCCCCGCAAATCTCCAGAAACCTCACCAAACTTATACTCCAACGGCAACACTCATTTCCCGCCCGCAAGCAACGATAAGCAATCGTGAATCATGTATATAATATATACGGCTGCCTCCTAGAATCACAGGTAGTTTCCCCATTCGGCGCATATGACAGGTTCGTCCGAATTGGGAAGTGCAGGTGTGTTTTTGCGCGGACGGCCCAGTAAATGTGGGGCATGCCAGCACGGGACGAGTGGAAGCCGATGAGGAATATGGGGACACGTAAATATATAAATATCTACGATACAAAGACGAGAGAGAAATAAAATCCGAATTTTTATACAAATTCACGAGTCATGTTGTGTTGGAATGGGGAACAAGTATTACAGAGAGAGGGAGAAATTGTTTGAAAATGATTAGTGAACCCGAGGTTTGGGGAAGGCTATGATGCCAATATGGACCGACTCGTGCGTTTCTGTCATGATGTAGTCTGAATCAGAATGATTATGTTGATGTATGTCTTATTTTTTTTTCTCCTTCTCTTCACCGCGGAGTAAATAGGTACGTATTTATGTATTTCCCTTTGCCATGTGAAGATTCACTGTTCTCTTCAAACAAAAAAAAACACATGATACCCAATGGCCACCAGTCGCCCTATCTTCAAATCAACTGATTGATGAACCTAGCCATCACCCAGACCACAGACTACTGTTAAATAACTCCAACTCAGGACTTCACAAATTCGAGGCCGACTGTGCAAATGCCTGGACATTATACCGTGCCGTCTAACTACATCCATCCTATTGGTTAAAACAATAGCACCCGACTCCATATCCCGGATTAGCAAAACCCTCTTTCTTTTCCTCTTCCCCCGTCTTTCTCCTCCACTATATAAATTTTTATTTTTTCTTTTCATTTTTTCTTTTCTTTACATCTTCCTTCAACACCTAAGAATGCACAACATGTTTGACGGATTAGTGGTTGCCTTATTGATGGACTATAAAGGAGTGTAGATCAAAAGGAGAGAGAGAAAGAAAAAATAACAGTAGAAAAAAATAATGATAATTATGGCACTAAGAACTTCCTCCACCATGTATCCAATTAAGGAACCCGAATGACCTCAAGTCTTCATGTTGGAAAGGACAAGGGTTTGAATTTGGGTGTCATCACAATAGTATTCGTCATAACCGTCTTCGGCTGCTGAGCTGTTATCATGGTAATCGCTGCTGTAGCTTCTATAATCATTGCTAGTGTTGTGACTGGCAGTGGCCGTCATAGTATCAGTAGCAGTTGGCCGCAAAGGCATCCCCGGTATGACTATTTCCTAATCAGCCCAGTCTCCTGCAGGAACGAGGCTCCTGCTGGCCAAGCTTATAATCTTATATATCAATAACGGGATATTTATTAGATTTAGATCTAGCATGGGTAGCATATAAAGCATTATAAGACCAGTAGACTACATCTCCATCTTCATGACATGATATGGGTGGCCTGAGAAAGGATTTCTAATGTGGGTTACAGACACTAACATGGTGCTAGGGTTTGAGAGGCAACAGCCGGGGCCAAACACAAGTTGAGCAGGTGGCTTAGAACATTGGCAATGAACAATGGGGAACATGATTGCAAATTAAGTCATGCTAAATGACTTCAGTGCAACAACCTGAGCACCTCAGAATGGCAGGGCCTCTGAAATACAGAAATTTCATCAGTCTTACATTAGTGTTCCACATTGCCCCATTTTCCGGGCTACGGACGAAGTGATGAATCTCCGCATTGTTACCCCCTGCTCCCCGCCGGTTACCATATTCATGACGCATATTCGTTCTCTAGCAGGAAACGTCGCTGCCGCATAGATGTCTCGGCTTGATTAGCTCAAAGAAATATTTCCGGGATGCCGATAATTCAATGGGAGTCCACAGCTCGTTTTTACCAATCAGGGAGGAATTGTTCTAGCTGGTCCAAGCCCTGAAGTGGCAAATATTTCAATGAGGAAGATGACGGTATCACTTTTATTTTTTTATTTTTCCTTTTTCGGAATACTAAAATATATGATCCGATCCCATGTTCCTTAAACCTGTCTTTCAAAAAGAAGCCAAAGTACCCACCATCCACTGCTTGCATTTGCAATGTAAACCACCGGCCATTCTCTTGATATCGATATAGTCCACATCTATATGGCCCATACACAGACCCCCTCCATAACCATCGTTTAATTTTACATCCGTCCCGAAAAAAGCCTAACCTCATGACTCGCTCTCAGTCCACACCAACCACACGTACTACCCTTCAACTCAACTCAACCGTCAAATTTCGCCCAATCCGGTAACTCACAAGTATCAAATGATCTCTTGGGGGCGGGCCGCTGAATTCCCACAACGAAGGCGACGGCCATGAATCATGACCGGGACCGAGCCAGACGGGTGACGACGCTGAGTGGTTATTGGCCGAGAGGCGGGCCATGAGCCGTCATCATGGGATTGGCGTCCCGGCAAGTGGGGCGATAGGGCTGCTACAGAGAGACCGGAAGATACACTGCCACCACGTGGCGGAGACGAGTAAACAAAGGGAGATGATATATATATTGAAGAGGACTATGACCATGTCGACAGAACGAGTGAGATGGAGATGCTTAGTACCATGAAGTCATTCAATAGCCATGAGACATGATGAAATATATCAAGATATCAGATGTAAGCATCAATTGTTAACTCAGACAATTCTTTCTTCAGTCTTCACAAACTTGTCAAGTCTATCCTTGCAATCAAAAATTCAACTGTACCCCTGCAGCACATTCGCCAATTTGATTGGCCGGAATTTCTGTACCAATCAGTTCGTCGTGTACAGTTTAGCCGGCCTTTAGCCGACCAAAAATCGGGCAAACCCATCATCTTCTGAATGTGAAAAGAAAGGATAGGCTTGGGGCCCTTTGTGAACTCGGATGACGTACCAGTGAGTGGGGTAGTGAGTCAGTTGACGGGAATGCCTGGGAATTTACTTGTACCGTCAGGTGTTGCTGGGTCGAAGTAACCTTGTGGTGGATAATGGCCGTATATAATGATGCGGGGCTTGACCCGAAGTTGCAGTACAGTGACTTTGGAGGGGCAGTTTGACCGCTACATTTTTCTATGACTTCAAATGTCCGATAAGTGGTACGGGACTTTTTTTTTCTATCCACTCTTTGTATCCACCGTAATCATCGCGGTAACTCACCGGCCAATATAGAAAGATTCCAAAGGTCTTTTTGATATCTCCGTATTTTCCATTATCCCTTCTCTTACATGACGAATCCAAATCTGGTAATTTATGCGTAAACCCTCCAGAAACCTTCTAGACCCTCCTTCCATCGACCAACCGTACAAAATTTACTTGCAGCCCGACGGATCTAGCATGTCTTTGTATTTCGTCACCTCTTAGAGCCCATTTTTGACTGGTTTCCTCGGTTTGCAACGCCACAGAAGGCCCGCAACGGCCCAATGATAACAGCGCAGACGCGAGTGGCGACAGGTAACTTTCATTTACCTCCACCAGGAGAGGAATTGCCGTACGGAACTGACGAGTCGAGTCGAGTCGAAGTCCAGGTGACATCCGGAATATAAAACATCCCAACAGACACATGTCCTTTGCCAAATAGCATGTGTTCTTCTAGACCTTAGGTTGCCACGCAAGACTCCATCAGTTGTTATATACTGAGACTTGATAGAACAAACTCTATCCAATCTTTTCGCATTGATCCTTGACCGGAACTTCAAATCTCCAACATGCCCAACCAGCAAGTCATTGAGGCCATCCCAATCCTCGAGTCTGTGCGCCAATGATATGGATTCCCGCTAGACACACAACCTCGCGCACCATCCAAAAGTCACTAAATCTGACATCTGTCACTTCTAACGCCAGCATCAGGCCTTTTTTTTTGTCTAAACCGCAGAATTTCCCAATCCATACCCATCTTTCACATACAACACTCCCTTACCTATGCAAGATCCGTAGCCAAAGGTCGCGTAGATAAGCAATATACAGGAGCCCAAAGTCTCCTCGAAAACACCGTGCATCTACACCTTCTCTTGGCAAAAATGGGGGTTCTTGCGATGGGCAACATTCTTGGTATATACACATCTGAATAGCTGTTGATCGTCGTTTGTGGGGCTCTTTCGGGGAAGCTCCCGATACTGCCAGGCGCTAAAGGACGTTGGAATCCCCTTAAAGCAAAACAGTTCTAGATCGTTGGGGGGCATCCAGGCGGACTCGGAGTGACTACAATAATGGTTTTGCTGAAGTTTCCTTCCAGAACACTCGAAAAGCTGGTATAGGGTTTCCTGAACCTTCACATCATTCATAATGCTCCTTTTGCCATCAAGCAACTTAATCATCCTTACACACGGTCACCACAGTATATGCACATAACCAGATTACTGCAAACTCCACCCCCGCACTTTGAGAATCCGACTTCCCGGAATTGCAACTCAAAAGGAGTCCCACAAATCACAGCCATTTCGTGCCTCCCTCATATCGCTCTCTTTGGCGAATATTTCCCACCTATCATCGTCCTCGTCCGAAAATGTCTAGCCACTTCTTGCATCTTTCTTCTCCCTCGTCGTCCTCCCTTTTTGCTTTCCTTTTTTTCTTCGAAAGACATCTCAAAATCCAGCAGTTCCCCTTTCAAGTATCATGATTCGACAAACCTCAACTCCGGCAGAAATAATGATCAATACTTAGACAGGATCGCTCGATAGGGTTAGGGTAACAAGAATGCGGGGGTGTAATCAGTGTAAATATCATGGTCTGTTGCTTGCTGATGGCTGTTTGCGACAACCGACAACCGACATCACGAGATTGACGTTGTGGCGGCGGCCTATTCGGAAATTTTTCAAGTGGCAGATACGAACCTAAGTAACCCACCATTCTCGGAAAAAGGCACATCCCAATACCATCGGGAGCTTCCATACAACTTGTCAGATTCCTACGAATGACCCCCCAACCTCATCCTCGATATCTGATATCCCCCCACATTCGTGCGCCTATCGTCATCGTCAGGTAACGTCTCTCAAAAAGACAGCTGTATCTTGCTCCTCCCCTTTCCATTCTTTGCCCCCCCGGATAGAAGTCAGTGGAAAGCAATGACGTAAACCAACTCCCGGAGATACTCAAACCCGGGAGGGAATGCAGTAGCGGGGCCAAGCGATCACCTAGTGATGGATATCTTGGGGCTGGCGGGGGGGACGGATATGCTGCGTTAGTGTCCCCCGATGTCACAGATGGAGTGCAGATGATATGTGCGTGGGCTCTACAAACATGTGAAGAGGTCATAACCATTTATACACTACACGCCCTGCACAACTAAATAGAAAAAGGGCCCACCCTACCTTCTGCTGCCTAATGACGTAACCTATATCAGTGCCATCACTGATCTCTGATCTTCCCAATCTGGTGATATCTTTCGCCGCATGTTGTCAAGAGTAAACCCTGACCCTAAAATGTGATAGTATATTTGAATCACGTGATAAACTACTCAACGCGTCGTCACGTCTTGGCGCGGTTCCTCCACTCAAACGCACAAGAAGCCATCTGCATCTTGACATCACCACGACATCATTCTCCAAATTATCCCCGTGTTCCTGATCAGTGGACAATAGGTAAGTTCACTAATGTCGCCCAGGTGTGGGTGATGTCCCCTCCCTCTCAGCGTAGCTTTGGAGATGGAAACGTGACGTTGGTGACTGGCGGGCAGGTAGCAGAGTGAGAGAAAGGGCGGGAGGATGATTTTGTGGCAGGTGGACCAAGTTGCTAATACTTTGAACCTGCAGGAAACTTTATCACGACGACAGTTACGACGCAGGACTTAGATCGATTTTAACTCACCCTAAGAAAAAGAAAAAAAAGACCCTCATCTTAGAAAACACCAAGATGTCGGAGAATAGTGTTTCAACGCCTAGAATTACCGCAGGGTACCTGGACAAGTTCGTGGGACAACACGTCATTCTGGTTGGTCGAGTGATGGACCTTAGAGGGGATACTGCTATGGTTGAATCAGACGGTATGGTTACGGTGACGTTAACAATGGTAAGTGTGGAAGGTAGTGACGCGGGAAGACGCGGGGGTGCGGAGGGCCACCGATGGCTAATGGTGAGCGTATATATAGGATGCCCAATTGACGGTTGGTAACGGTATCCATATTATTGGAAAGGTGCAGTCGGATATGTCGGTTAAAGTGTTGAGCGCAAGTGACATCGGGCCGGACGTGGGTAAGTGCGATTTTTCGGATGGATTGCGGGCTTTCGATCGGACAGGAAAGCTAACGAAGAGTAGACTATGCCATGTATCAAAACGTGGTGCAAGCGACGCACCAGTTCCGTGACATTTTTGTTGTATAAGTCTTGTATTTGCAGAATCTGACCAAATCGGCCCCACTACTTCCAACGGCGTTACGGGCTGCTATTTATTCTTGCCAACTAGATAGTTACGTTTCGTAATATGAAGATAAAACTTCCTTCCTTTGCAAATATACCTATTATAAATCGTCCCCCCCTCCACAACAATTATCGCCACCAATGGCATAACCTTCACAAACGCCCCCACGCTCCGAACCCTCCAGAATCACGATGCTCCTCCTCCCTTTCCATCCCCGGTCTTCCACGGTCCGGCACAACCTTCGATTCATCATCTTTGGGGGTGTCATAGCATGTCAACAGACTTTCGACCCACACCAATTATCCACGCCCCAAGTGGGGACGCCTCCCCAGTCTGTGTGGTGGGCCTTAACGTCACGATTGGCGGCGAGCAGTTTGCTTATTTATTCCGGTGTGGTCGGTGAGTTCCTCTTGTCTCGCTTTTTATTTTTTTTGTTTCCCCCGCCTCGCGGAGGATAATTGAACATCAATACATACTCTTCCCCCTCAATAATCAATATGGGCATCCCATCCATCCATACATCCATACATCCATACATCCATACATCCATACATTGTATCCATCGACTCGTCAGGAAATTTTGAAAATAGCAGCAGGGTAGATGAGGTCGTGAAATGCAGTCGTAAATAATATGGGGGGTCACCGACATGTCATGTTGATAATATTGCACACTGCATATATGTGTGTCCGTCCGTCTGTCTGTCTATACTGTCTGGCAAATAGCAAACGCCCTCCTGCATCAATGTGACATCAAACGTCGCTTTGTGGGAAAAGTATACAGACAGTTGGCAAAACTCGGATGGCCTTGTCGTTGCGCTGCATCAGTCTTAAAATAGAGTAAGCAGTGGTGCATTTGTGACGTCACGAGGGGATAAGGAAGTGGCATTGATGGAACGGTGAGCTCTGTGCGTATTGAAGGTTTCGGTGAAGACGGTGAGGGCAGGATTTATTTGCTTGTTGGTGGTGTTCGAACGTTGAAAGGTCTTAGTAAATAGTGCATTGTTTGTTTATGAATAATTTGCAATCAGTTTTGTCTCGTGACAATAATCAGAGCCTCATTATCAATCTCTGACATGTTTAATCTTGACGCTCCTTCTCTTTATTTCTACACTATCCATCCATGTCATCCAAACAATCATCTCGGTAATATTTAGCTGCTTCATCCCCTGTCTGACCACACGGGAACTAAGTCTGTCCTGCATTAGTTCCTGCCAAAAACCACAAACGAAAATGTAAATAACCTTTACCAAACTCATCATCATGATGCCATCAACACTCAACAAACACCTCCTTTCCTTTTCCACCCGTAAAACCTGTCAAGCCTCCCGGACCTCTTTCGCACCCCCAACCCTAAGATCCCCTTCTTCTGCCTCATCCAGCTCCGGCTCTTTCTCAAACAAGCATTTCCACTCCTCAATCAGACAAACTCTGTTCCGTTGCACCCCCACTTGGTCTCTCGGTCCAGGGGATTTTGAACAGGATATCGACCTGCTGGTTTCGTCAGCACAGTAATGTTTGTCCCAGCGCCAGTACTTAGACCTGGCAAAATGCACGAGGTCACAGGATTGGCTGTTTATTAGGTCCTCACCGATAGTAGACGGCCAGTCGGTGGAGACCGGTATGTAGATGGTGCATATACGAGGTTTCTTTTTTCCTGGAAGGCCGGTGAATGGTAACATTAAGGGAGGAGGGGTAGGCAGCTGGGATGGCTTTGGTAGGTGCGGTAAGGTGTATCAGGAACAAGGCCTCCTACAATAAGTCGCTGTGGGATGGAGACATTGCTGGTGGAGTGGTGCATTGATGGACATAGTGGTTACTTTATCTGTATGCATGTGAGCCAAAGATCCATTGTACGGAAGCATAACATTGTTCCTATTCATGATTAGATATCAAAACCACTCCGCCACCCCGCCACTCCACCATTCTGCCTCATCCGACACCCCTACACATCCCCCGAATACCGACTGGTGTCGGTTCCTCCACTAACCACCCGAGTTCCACTTACAACTCTTCGGCCCCCATCCGGCATCTTGCCCACCAAGTCCAGGCTATCATTGATTTGGGACTGCATTCGCTGTTGAAGCCATGATTGTGCCATCTTGGCACGTGACTTCCATTCCTCCTTCGCTTTCCTCTCTCTAACAAGTTCATTACGGAGCCAGATGATTTCAGCGTCAAGACTTGTCTTATTGCGGTTGACGTGATTAGTCACTTCGATCATTTCCACTCGAATTTGGGCCAAGGTGTCGCTATCAGCAGAAGGCGCCGCTCCACCGTCTGTGGGAAGCGCAATTGTAGTCATGTTAGGCCAGGGCGTAATAGGACCTGCCGAATATTCTGCCGATGTGTCACGTTGACAATGTTCCAAGTGAGAAGGTCGACCTGAGGTCTTGGCTTCTCCCTCTCGACCTACTGTCCGTTTACCTGTAACCCTTGGATGTCCACTCACAGCACCCGGATCACCATCGTCCACTACTGACAAACTGCAGGTACTTCCCACGTCAGGCCTCATACCAGGAGACTGAGCAGCATTGGTGAAAATTGCTACCGTGTTCTCCGCAATACGCCTCTCGTCCTCCAGCTGCTTAGACGTTGCTTCTCGTTGGGCAACAAAAAGAACTTCAACGTTACCATGAGCCACATGTTTTCGCTCTGCAGCCACAGCCACTGGCACCTTGATACTATGCCCATATTTCTGGTCCTTTCTATGTTCACTCCGAGGTGTCTGAGACTCACGAGGCTTAGGCGGAGTAACCTTAATATCTTCCAACGCAACCTCAGTTCTCGCTTGCTCTTCAATAAGCTGACCCTTCACACTCGATAGTACCCGCCGTATTCCCTTGACAGGACGCTTGCTCTTGGTCTGAGGAATGTGTGAACCTGAAAAAACTCCTGCATGAGCGCCACCCTCCATGTTGCCTTCTCCAACCACAGCCAACGTGGAAGTGGCGATTAGCGAATCTACCGACATGTTACATGACGATGATTCCGCCATAACGGCTAATCGTTTGTGAGTCAGAGGTTCCGGACCCATATATTTGGGCAGCGCAGGTACTGGCACTTCTGGCGAATCTGTCTTATTTCGGTGGAACAATGTACTAAACGACCGAACTGACCGTAGAGCCTGCTTTGGAGTGCGGGAAACCGGCATTGCGGGCTCTACATGAGACCATGTGACTTCGGAACTGCTCCGTTCAACTGGCTCAAAGTTGTAGGCTTTCTTCTTTGGAGACTTTGGGGTCTTTGAGGGTTTAGGTGTTTTGGGGAGTTTGTGTTCCGTAATTGTGACGTCATTTGTACCTCGTGAACCCTGGTTTTCACGAGAAGACTTGCCTTTATTTCCTGAATGTCTGCGGAACATGTGAAAGTCTCCATGACCATGGCGATGACCATTCTGAGGTTTACCACGAACCACAGTGGGCGCAGATAAAACAGGAAAGCCACAGACTTGTTGGGTTGTTTGTTCCGCTAGGGTGATGGCCTCTTCTGTTTCATCACAAAAAGTGGCCTCCAAAATGCGCTGCGGACCAGACAATTCCTGGACGGTTGCTGAGGTCATAGTCTCTTTGGTATGGCTAGATACATACGATGGCTTCCGATTCTGCACCAAGCTAGACCATCTCCCACAGTTATCATCAAATCGATTAGCAAAGTCTGGCATGTTAGCCCGCCCGCCACCTCTAGGAATCGGAGCTTGAGGAGCCGGTGTGTCCCCTTCGTCATCGTTAGATTCAAAGCGTGAAGAGATAGCATTGAAGCTGGCCTCCAAAGGCTGCTGCGGCCGATTCTATCTCTGGCTCGCGGCAAAATTTGGTATAGGTTGACCACGTGCATTTGGTTTTCCAGATCGGCCCTGGTTCTGTTGTTGTTCATGGGCCTGTCGAATATATGATGCTGGACCTGGCATGTTGTGGCCGGACTCGACAGTGGAATATGTCGAAGACTGTCTAGAACTCACTATTGAGAGTGGCACTGGTGTGTATTCGTGATCATGAGAAAACTCACTATCAGGGAAAGGATTAACGGGTTGCGGTGATCGTGGCTTTGGCGTCCGATATCTCTGCGATCCGTTCGTGCTGGTGTTGGAGATGACCCGGATGTGTGACTTCAGAACGGTCAAATTATGACTGTGCAACTGCTGTATCGGACTTTGTGAGTTAGCAGACCGGGCCGCAAAGGGTTGTCTATAGGACTTTGTAGGTGATTCGGGTCTGGAAGTCGATGGTGTTGGAGAGTCGAAGTGGGGCCCTATACAAGAGAATGTCGAGTTGAGTTCCGGAATGGGTGACACACGTCGAGGCTGAGAGCAACACTGTTGGTCTTGGAAGAAATCGCTGCTATTGTGGTTGAGATAAAACGGCAACAGTGGTGCATTGGCGATCGGTTGCGATAAATTGGGCGCAGTTGCAGCTTTAGGACAAATTACACGGCAATCGAAAACCTTGGCTTTATGCAGCTCTGGGACAATCATAGTCCATAACCGAATCAACATGCGAGCAATTTCGTTGGCATTCTTCGCTTGTTCCACAAGCCTGATAGTCGCTTCAGTGTTTTGTGTCGAAGTTGCCGCTTCCATATCAGATGAGTGGGTCGACTTTGGGTCGAAATAACTATTACCCTTCAATAACGGACCAAACACGATGCCTAACCCCTCAATTCCCAAAAGCTCATCACCAGTCCCAGCAGCCGTAGCCCTCTCGGCACGAGCAGCCATCAGGCTTATGATACCGAAGATGCCATATATGAGCTCCCGCCGGGGCTGGTAGTTGACAGCTCTGATAGCCAAAGCGATCAACCGGGCAGATTTCTGGTCCCGTTCTTCGGCGGACTGCTTCGAGGCCCGATGCTCGATCATAATGGCTTCGAATGCATCAAAGAGGGCCACCGAACCGAGGATTCCCCCAGGAATTGCATTGAGGAACCTCTTGAAGGCTGAGGCGATGTCGTGAGGGCCAAATTTAATGTGCTGGGGCAACCCTGCCGCGCGAACAGTTTCCGAGATATCATGGCCACCGTTATGCGCGTAAAGGTAGTATTCGAATAGAGCATTAACTACTCGATACGACCCCGAAACACGAAAGAGACCCGGTACGTTCGTGCCTAATCATAGAGGTGGTTAGAAGTCATCTCCCATAAGACTATCTCACTGAACTCCACTTACACTTCTTAAGTAGGTGCACTCCTGTTTCATACAGGCATGATGGCATCATCACCGGCCTGCAGAGAAATGGCCACTCTAAAGACAGCAAACTCATACCACTGATGCGTATCATTGCATCCAGCCCCACGTATCTCGGCATCGGCTTCTTCATCAGAGGTCGAATGTAGTCACTGACCGACTTCTTGGCCAACTTGACGTTGTCACCGGTAGCCTTAGTCGGGCTCATCGCTGCATTAGGGCGGAAGATGCGTGCTAGAATCGATCGCCTAGGCTGCTCTGGAACTTCCGGTTCGCTCTAGGCATTTAGAACACTGATTAGCCAGGGCCATTGCTAATTCTTGAGGTTATGCAACATACCTTTTCAGGACTAAAGTCCTTCTCATCTAGCATAGGCATATTCAGCTTTCGCCCGAAACGTTCCTTTGTTAGCTTCAGTAGTCTCATGGGCATACTAGATACCTTGGTCTGATAATCATGATCATGGTCGGACAATGGGTTGTCTTCTTCAGCCTGGCTACTGGCAATCACTTGATGATGCACTGCCGGTCCAAACCTGAGGAAACCGGACGTCTTGAGTTTTGGGGGAATATCCGGTTTGGATGTTTTTGTTCTGCCAGTTCCAAAGAGATCATCTGATGCACCGTCAACTGTGTCACGAACCTTTGCACGCAGGAAGTCTCAGCGGCTGGTATGTAGGTAGTTGGGCATGTTTCAAAAGGAGGGATAAGTATGTGACGTTCTAGTCATGACAAAACTCACCTCAGAAGCCATCTTATTATACTGCCAGATATAAGCAGAATGATCCTCATTCATCTCTCTCTGATCCAACGCTGCCCAAGTCTCCGTCTGCCTCAACTGCGGCCGTGAACGCGACCGATGCTTCAATCCCTTTTCGTGCACCTTGTCGAAAAAGGATGCTGACGATGTCGAAGTTGGTAGTGCAGATGTCGATCTGTTAATGCCAGACGCCAATTCTTGTAGACGGTTCTCCTTGCTTGCTCGGTTGTGATTGAATATTCCCGAGGCAGAAACATTTGATGGTGCCGGTGAAGGGGCAGTGCGTGAGCGGAATGAGTGTGGAAATAGGGCAGTGTAGTCATCATTCGCACACGGGCTGGGCCCGGTGGTCGGTGGCACCGCGGGGTCAATCATGATGACACCCGGTCTATGTTTGGACAAATGTAAGAAACGTATGCTATTAATGGTACCGTGAAACGTTGAAACGATATCGTAAATGAGTGTAAACAAAAACTGTGTTATCGTCGTAAGTGTGGAAAGATGGAACGAAACAATATCATCATAACAGAAAGATGGGTCAATGCAACTTCATGATACCCTGAAGCTCTCGCAATCGAAAAGTCATACGCGATCATTCAACAACGGGCCCGCGAAACGACCAAAGATTTTTGCTCTTGAAAACTTTCGTTCCCGCGGATGCCTTGTGTCACCTTGTCTGGCCTCTTCTGTTTGCACCTTCCTCAAGTAATATTTACCAGCACGACAGGAAGTTTCCAAAGACGCTCTTTCCAAAATAGCATCCGTATGTACACAAGCAAGTTTTGAAACGCAATACACAAGAGAGTTAACTCTCAACTCAGTAAGGCTCATAAGTCAATTTTTTGGGGGGAATCCTCTTGTGCCAAAGCAGACAGGAATCAGAGCCCGATATCTAGCAGCAAATGTCCACTTCAATAGTCCAAAAACTTGAAAATGTCAACAAAAGTTTCTGTGCTGACACCGTATGTTGTTTGTTTTCTTCCCTTTTTGGAAACTAGAGATCCTCTCCCACCTTCAAGCAGGGACTACTGTTGTTGCCAGAGGAAAAGTGGGTTTGCGATTCCAGGAAGGAAGAATAGAAAAGACAAAAGAAACAGCAATGGGGTTGCAATTTAACGGCAGTGATCAACCTTGATGTTGAAGGAGATGAATGGCAAACGGAAAGATTATAAAGATAACAATCATAAGAAAAAAAAATCAAAAAGACAATCCGCTTCAGGGCACGATAGCGATAACAAACTTGGAGATGAAAAGTAGAAGGCTGTAGAAGGTGCGTGGGCCGGTGAGCAAGATAGGGTCTGATCAATGAGAGAGTAGGACTGAAGTGGTCACTAAGCCTAGCTATGACAAGCTGCCAAGATCAAACATTTACATTGTCAATCGCAACCCCCTTCATTCCTCCTCCCTCATGCTTGGTTGCTATCTTGATTGCTAGCCCTTTCATATACTTGGTCCGCTCTTCCGAGCTCTCGTCCTACAATGGTCTTCCGCCTCGCCTAATTTTCATTGCCTCCCGTCCCGTAACGCGTACGCTCAACCAATTTACCTCGCACTGGTGGAAAATATCCTCTTATGAGGCTTGCATGGAAATTTTGGTTATATGCACCATGATTGGTCATTTTAATGGGGTTTCCATGTGGCATTGCAGATATCCAGTATATCAAGCGCCCATTTGTACCTGTGGCACCTGCTGTGCTAATTGTCGGGGTATAGGTTGTCGGGAGCGCGCTGTGGAGGATATTACAACAGAGTTTAGGGCTTGCAGAGTCCGTGGGAGATATGGCTTGATGTAGATGCTGTAAGCAATAATTTCTAGTAGTCTTCATCACGAAAATTGGGATAGGAACGCAGTTTCCAACTCGTTTTGCACTGTCGTAGTATAACTTTGAATGTATAACCCTAACCATGTTTGGTCACACATATTCAAAAGCCCTAATGGATAATCTTAAAGCGAAACTATGTCTCGATATATTGCTTGAGAACGTACCCTGACCTCTGACTTATTTAGCAGCTCATCATCCTACTTATGCGCTGGTTGCATGTTCAACTCTTTGTAAATGACATACTGGCGCTTGATTTCCTCTTCATCTTCCTCTTCACTGTACAACTCATCCGTCTCTTCACCATCTAACAAAACATACTTCAGAATGTCAGACAGTGAAATGATACCCTTTAAAGTACCATCATCATCAACAACGACGAGACGGTGCACTCTTGACTTGCGGATTATGTCAAATATGGCATCCAATCTGTCATCTTCACTGCAAGTGTAGATTCCCGGTGACTCATCCGCTCGCTTGCACAGCGCCTCGCCAATATCTGAAGACAATTCTTCATACTTGCCGCCCTGAATGCAGGGGATTATATCTACAGCTTCGAAGACATTTAGAACGCGGTTGTTCTTGTCAACGATGGGAATTGCCGAAATATTGTTGCTGACCATTTCACCAACGGCATCCAAGACCGAGTTATCCATATGGAGCGTGACAATATCGGAGTAAGTACCAATGCCAAGCTCACGCAAAGATTTGCGAAGAAGGATAGTGTTAAACTCATTGTTCACAGCAATGAACTTGAGGATACGGTATTGGGTAATGACGCTGATGACAGTTTCACGGCCTGTTTCCTCGTCTACATCAACCAGAGGTATTCTCCGGGCACGGGTCTGGAGCATCTGACGAAGAGCATGGTAAAGAGGCTTGGTAGGATGGACGGAAACATCTTCTATTGAGGAGACACCAATAGCAGCTTCAATGTCTGTGACAGAGTCAGTATACAGAAATTCCAGAAGTCAACAGACAGATAGTCCATACCACGAAGATTCCGCAGCTTGAACTGCTCAAGGGCACCAAGTTCATCTGGATATAAGCAGTAATACTTGATGACATTTATGTAATCTGTGGCAGTAAGCAAACCAGAAAATGTAGAGGTTTGTGAATCCCACAGCGGGGCTGACACTATAGCTGTATGATAGTAAAGGCCTTTGTTAGCACACATGAGCCTTTCCACCTGAATTAAAAGTTTAAAGTACAAACCATTTTGAATAAGAATCCCCAAACTCTTCTTGATAAGAAGGTTGTTATCGAGGACAATGAGACGGAAAGACAAGGGCAAAACGTCATAACTGGTGCGAACTTTGAGAAAACGCCGAATCATTCTCTGGATAGGTAGGCTAATGTTAGAATAGGCTCAAGTATAGATAAAAAATGATAAGATGATCGCCTGAAGATGCGATACAAGTTACATCATTATGTGACAGGTGATCAAGAATTACTTACCAGACCCAGAAACTGATGGTAGTCCGTCTCGGACATCAATTCTCCAGTTTGTGGTTCAGTCATGGTTAACGGTTGGGGGTTGGTTTCGGAGTATGCAGTGATGGGTTCGGTAAGAGACTGGATTGTAGGTGGGGGTATGTCTAGAGTTAATGATATGTCGGTACCCCCGATGGGGTGTTGCGGAAGGGCAGGCGCAATGGATCCCAACGTCGCCGTGACAGCTGGAGGCGGCGTGGAAGGCGACTGAGAAGCAAAAGCGGCAGGATTCCGGAGGTAGGTAGCAGGCGAGGCAAACGGCAGGGGGGTATGTCCAACTTGTGACGTTTGGGGAAGATTGCTAGTGTCGGGACGTATAGCTGGGTTGGATTTTGAAGGTATCGGGATAGATTCAACAGGTGTGGCGATTTCTGCGTGAGCCGAAGTAGCTTGTTCTTCGTGGACTGTGAGGGTTGGTCCAGAATTAATTTTGTCAGGATTTTGAATGCCGTGAATTTCGCTTGATGTAGCTGCCAAGATTGCGGCGGCTATTTCTTCAAATTTCTTGTTGGGAGGGACAGAGATGACTGACGTCGATGGTTCCACAGATTCGGTAGACGTTATAAGCGTAGCCTCGCTAACTAGCTCCTTGGTTGGTTGTGGAGGATCGGTACTTATGACAAGCTCAGTGGCGCTACTTGGCTGGGTCTTATCGTTTTTTTGAGACAAGGGATTGGTGTTGTTGGGTTGTTGTTCCGGCTCCGTGAAGCTAGAGCCGTTTGGGTCTAAAGTCCGTGGGTGGGGATGCGAAGGTGAGACCCCATAGGTTTCCGGCACTACAGGCTCGGACATATTTCCGGAACCTAGGTCTGTCGTAAATATGGTAAAGTCCGCAATTGTAGGGGCTAGAAGCGTATGCAAGCAACAGCAAATCAAGAGCCGCTTTGAAAGCTGAACAAGGCTGGTTGAGTTGAGGAAGGATCTTTTTTAATGACAATAAAGACAGTAATAGTTGTAAAAACAACTCTAAAGAAAACTACTGATGATGTATTGAGCGCAGATCTGTTCCAAAACAAAGCAATCTTGATTTTGATCAAGTATCGTGAGAAGCCAATTTCAATCAGCAATATGCAAGGTTGATGAAAAAAGTCTAGATTCTAAACACCAGGGGAGCGAGATATAAAACCGGAGCCTTGTTGCTGTGCACCTTCCTATCACACCAGGTTGCTACTACTACGTCAATACTACTATACGTTGCCAAAAGCACTAAATAAGCTTATGATTGATTACGACACTGAAAATTCCATCTGGATCTTTGATTTTCAAGACATCCACGAGTCGGGAAATGGTGTCGTCATTGATAAAGCCGGGGCTCCATATGTAAGACATCTGGAACAGCACGGATAGAGTTCGCCACACCGAATGTGAACATCTTGGACCTTGGCCAAATTCCCCGCCTTTGATGTTGAATCTGAGATTGTCAAGGGCTACATCGCCTGTGAACCCTAAAATATATACCTGCAGTGATAAAAGTAGAAAGGTTATTAATCAATCAACATATGCGATATAAATTTCACTACTCAGAAGATAAATCCATTGGACTATATGAAAAAACACAAGATTAATTAACTTCATAGTAAATATCCTAGTTACTCCGCAAGATCTCGGATATGTGAATTCTGGGGCCCGTTGCCCAAGTCTGGATTGTTGAAGGCTGATATTGACGGCTTACAGAAAAAGTTGTGAGATATTGATTAATTAGAGTCATCACAAAGATGGGATAATAAAGTAATACCACACTAAGTTCTTTTTATCATTTATATAGCTTGATCTGTCAATACCTACTCCTGTCTTCTAGAATAGGATGTGATACCAATTGGCGTCAAACAAGTATTGATGGTGACATGGCAATGTTCGCCTCACAATACATGATCTGGCTATACTCGACTGCAATCTATATCCGGGATCTGCGTCTATGTACCGGTGATGCAAATTAACTTCCGATGCAACATTGAGAAAACCATTAATGAACGACTTCAGTAGATACTCTGTCATTACACGGCTACAGCAAACCGAAAACTCTGGCTCCATTCACGATTGATAGCGTTCGCCAAGCGAGTCAATTCCATCAAGAATGCCTTGTTGTTTGAGGGTTCCGTCCGAGTCGGTCTGCACGGCGTTTTGGTAAACTGAAGTTTACATGCGGGTACATGCATGTGTCGGGTAAGTTAGCAGATTTGGCGATATGATTTTGGGCTGAGATCAAGTAGACCGCCCAAGCTAAGGTTGCGATAACTTATGGCCATAATCCATTTGCAGGTTGTGAGTTGGCTGTGGTAACCAATGAAAACCATAGATGGGCCCTATTCATGCAGGTTGGTTGGTCCGAAGCCTTGACTTGAAGATTAAGAATAACGAAGATAAACATACAAATGAAGTTGCATATTTAGTAACATCACACCAAAGAATATTCTTTGATAACGGCACAATAAATTCCGTATCGATAATGTCGGCGACAGATATAGCTACTAGCGAATCTCGGATGCTCATGATAGAGGCCAAGACTTGAAATGATAGTCCAGATCAAGATGGAATGTCAGGTGCATAGCGTCCAATGATCATATTCATTTCAATGTAACTATCCTGGCTTGTATCTGGTGTATGCGACTTCCTGATATGTACATGCTGCATTGTATCCTGTTCGGGCTGTGATATCACGACAAGCTACTGCCTTTCTCCTCTCCCTGCCCCTCTGTATCCGACTGTATATATCCTGGCCTCCACCCCAACCATCGTATGGAATTGGGCTGCCATCGATCTTACACATTTATTTCTTTTCTGACCTTCATCTCTCCCCACGAGAATCAACTAGTCATCTAATCTGGACGCTCATAACAACAACTGAGGGGCCACCCACATATTGCGATATTGCCGCTCCTTTTTCATACATATCTAAATCCGCTCTTCCAAGCCCTGTTGTTCAAATTGCATCTTCTGCCATCAGCCGCTCGTCTCGTTGAGGGATCACCTGCCGCAGTGAATCGAACCAGCCTTGCGACAGTCACCACATCTTGACGACAAAAAGACTGCTCCCGACGCCGACCGACGAATCCCCATCGTGACGGCATCGATACCACCCGAACTTGTAAACATAAAAAACCACCATACATCATACAAGAGGTCGACGTCACATTACTGCCGTACTCGCCAGTTCTGTGATCAAAGCTTTAACGCCCATCATTGTTCGCATCAAATAAGCCACCACGAGAGAGCCTGAAGCCCTTGTCAGGCTCGCCGAAACGCCTCTTCCTTGCTAGTGTCATCAGTTGGATTTAGTGCTTTTGGCGCTGCTAAACTCAGATTGATTGAATCTTAGTGGCTGTGCTAGGGTCAGACGGGTTTTGCAGATTGGGAATTTTCACCGTGAAATCTGTAACCCATCCAAATCTCACAAATTTTGTCAGGACTCGGATTTTTCACCCGCAAGTTACTGCACCACATCACTGCTAGACACGCTTCGACACGCCATCAACAATCATCGGCTGCCACCGCCCGCTTCTTGCGCTTTCGTCACCCAAATCAGGTATACGTGTGCGATAGAGCGACTTCCACTATCTCGCGATGGGTGTCTGCAATTCGTGCTGCCAAGGTGAGTCCACTCTTTTTTCTTTCTTCGGCCTCTGGCAGACAGAGTAGCGATTGTATTTTCGTAGATTTTTACTGTCGGCATCATCCGGTAGCCATGGCCTCCACGAGGCACAAATCGCCATCGCAAGAGCGACCAAGTACTGACATGATTTCCCTCAATATACAGGTCGCAATGGCGAGGTCCTTTATGACCCTGTCCTCGCTGAAAATGAGCGCGAAGCCGTAGCCGATTTGCTAGCTTACTTGGAGAACGTGAGTCCAGTTCGACGGCTTGTGCCCACCCATACATCATTACCGCTTAACCAAGACAGTGATACTGACATCATACTCACCTAGCGTGGCCAAACCGACTTCTTCAGCGATGAGCCTCTCCGGGCGCTCAGCACCCTCGTTTATTCTGAAAATATCGATCTTCAACGTAGCGCCAGTTTGACGTTTGCTGAAATTACTGAGCGGGATGTTCGCCCAGTGAATCGCGATACTCTGTCGCCCATAATCTATCTCCTCCAAAGTCCCGATCTCGAAGTACAAAGAGCGTCCAGTGCTGCTCTGGGCAACTTGGCCGTGGATCGTAAGTTATCTTGATCCATACCACTCTGACAGAACATAGCTAACTCTACTTCAGCTGAAAACAAGGTCCTTATTGTCAAAATGGGCGGTCTTCCACCATTGATCCGCCAAATGCAATCACCAAATGTCGAAGTTCAGTGTAATGCCGTGGGCTGCATTACCAACCTAGCTACCCACGAGGAGAACAAATCTGTCATCGCTCGCTCAGGAGCTCTGGGTCCCCTTACCCGTTTGGCCAAGTCTCGCGACATGAGAGTGCAGCGCAATGCCACTGGTGCCCTTTTGAACATGACGCACTCGGATGAAAATCGCCAGGAACTAGTCAATGCCAATGCCGTCCCGGTATTGGTTCAACTCCTTTCATCGCCGGATGTTGATGTCCAATACTACTGCACCACTGCTCTCAGCAATATCGCGGTCGACGCCAACAACCGGAAAAAGCTTGCTCAAAACGAAACGAAACTTGTGACCTCCCTCGTCACCTTGATGGACTCGACTTCCCCCAAAGTTCAATGCCAATCCGCTCTTGCCCTCCGTAATCTCGCCTCTGATGAAAAGTACCAGCTTGAGATCGTCCGGTCAGGCGGTCTTTCTCGCCTTCTAAAGCTTATGCAATCTTCCTACCTCCCTCTTATCTTGTCGGCGGTAGCCTGCATTCGCAACATCTCTATCCATCCCGCCAACGAATCTCCCATCATTGAAGCTGGTTTCTTGAAGCCTCTCGTCGACTTGCTGGGCTCTACCGACAATGAGGAAATCCAATGCCATGCTATCTCGACTCTTAGAAATCTCGCCGCTAGTTCCGACCGCAACAAGACTTTGGTTCTTGACGCTGGCGCAGTTCAAAAGTGCCAACAACTCGTCTTGGACGTGCCCTTGACTGTTCAATCTGAGATGACTGCCGCCATTGCTGTTCTTGCCCTCAGCGATGAGCTCAAGAGTGACCTCCTCAATCTTGGCGTTTTTGATGTCCTTATCCCCCTTACTTACTCTGACAGCATTGAGGTTCAGGGTAATAGCGCCGCTGCCCTCGGTAACCTGTCGTCCAAGGTTGGTGACTATAACATCTTTGTTCAGAACTGGTACGAGCCTAACGGTGGACTTCATGGCTATCTTGACCGCTTCCTCCAAAGTGGTGATCCTACCTTTCAACACATCGCCATCTGGACACTACTTCAACTGATCGAATCCGAGGACAAGAATCTTATTTCCTTGATTGGCTCCTCGGAAGACATCCTGGCTGAGATCAAGTCTATTGGTAACCGGATCCCTGATACTGCCGAGTTTGAGGATGATGATGAGGCCGAGGTTATCACTCTTGCTCAGCGTTGCCTTGAGTTACTGGGACACAGCCTGCCCAAGGCTCACATTGAGGGTTAAATTATCTCACTTTGCTCCGATGCTGTTTCTTTTATCTGAGTGCGCTTGGTAAGCTGCAGGTCAGTCAACCCTCACTTAAGACTTAATATCTTGTGAGCTACTGTTAGCACCATCTATCTCAGACGTGATACCTTTCTTTCTCGCATGACTCGGCGTTATACTGGCGTTATCTTTTCTGTTTATTATTGGCTGTGTTTCTTTTTTTTCTGCTCTGTTAGTACATTGGGCTTTTGGATGGATTTTGTTGTTTTTTTTTGAATTGGTTTATATCTCTGCTTTTTGTTCTCTTTATTTCTTAGTGGAGGTATCGGTGTATGTTTCCATGTGATAATTCGAAATTGGGATTGTAGTTTGCTGGTGCAGTTTACTTGTGCTTCCCCCATACAATTAAGTTATAACAATATGAGGTATGGGGTAAAGTCAAGTAGGTGGTATGAGGGTTGGTAAATATCACATTCTCATGTTTTATTTTTGAGTTGGTAGTAATGTGTATGTGAAAGTAATGTATTTGAGTATGTAGTAATGTCATTATATTCTCCAAGAAAACGCTTCCTTTACTATTGTCGCTCTTTATATGTCAAACCCAGCACTATTGAACATACTGAACACCACCCTCTATTGACTTGATGTCTCTGAACGGAAATTTGTATCGATATACCACCTTTCCTATCACCAAAGCCAACGGTAACGGTCCAAAATCTCTGGAATCTCTTGAAGCCTTTAAATTATCACCCACCACCCAACAATGCCCCTCCGGTACCTGCAACATATCCTCTTTCCCATCTGTCGGATTCCCCACCAAAACATAGTCCCCCGGCATCCCAATTATCCTTTTCACGCCAATTTCCTTGTTTATTGGGATATCATAAGCCACAAGATCGCCGACGGCTACGCGGCGGCCGTACCGGTTGAGGCGGGAGATTATGAGGCCTTCACCGGCGACAGTGAAGGTAGGAAGCATGGAGGGTCCTTGAGCGGGGCCAAAGGCGATGATGCGGTCGAAGGTGTATTGAGAGATGCCGACGAGTTGGATGGCGACAGTGAGTGAGTAGAAGACGCCGCGGAGGCGAGGTGTGGAGGGCCATGAGGTGAGTAGAAAGCCCATTGTGGGCAAATTTATGTGCTGTGATCAACTGGGGATGTAGAGTAAGAACGTGTTTGATGTTTTGATATTATTTGTGAATATAATGCAATAATTGATGAGTAAGCGATGTGCTTGATGATATTGTTGATTATGTGAGCCGGTCATGCGGCTGCCGATCGCTTGACGTACCCCTGTTCATTCGGTATCTGTCAATAAAAGTGGAGCCATTAGCTATTTTCCAGATATTTCTGGATCTCTTCAGTCACCAATGAGAATTTCCAGCCTTCACGAAGCCAGCCTAAGTCTCTCCGGCTCATTATTCAGCTTTCAGAAAACAGACAAAGCATATTCATCTCACTTTGTTATCGTTGGTTGCGCTATCCACGACCGTCGTGAAATGACCAGAGTTTTCTGCTCCTGTCAATCCATCATGAGAACCGCTCTTTACCGTACCTTCGTCGCCCCGGTTGTCACTCGGGGCTTGACGTCCAATGTAACTCTGCCCATTCAGACTGGCTTCGCCATGCGAGCCCCCAAAGATGTAGCGCCTCGGGCACCTTTTTCTACGTCGGTTGTGCGGGCCAACAAGTACCGCAAGGAGGAAGACATGCCCAAGGACTATGACATCACGGCGCCCGAAATTATGCTAGTTGATAACCGTGGCATGACTGGACCGAAAAAGACGCAACAAGTTCTGGATATGTTGGACTTGGAAGAGTATTCTCTCCGGATGGTTGCGAACCCCGGTGGTCAACTTCCTATCTGCCGTGTGGTTCACATTAAGACTGAGGAAGCCCGTCTTGCTCGCGAACGCATCAAGGAGCGTGAAAAGAAGCAGGCCAAGTCTCACAAGATTCTGGATATTAACTGGGGAACTACGCAACATGACTTGGAATACAAGATGAAGCAAGTTTCTGGGTATCTACAGAAGGGGATGGAGGTTCACCTGCGTTTAGTGCGGAAGAAGAACAAGGATGTAGCAGACAAGCAACATAAGGAACAGGTCAAGACTTGGGTAAGACAGGCTATCAATGATGCGAAGGGACGGGTTGACAAGGAGGTGCAAGAGCCGAAGGGTGTGGTAAGATTCAATGTTATGGCGAAGGTTTTCAATAAACCGAAGAAAGAGGAGGCACCGTCGGGAGATTCAGCTGAGGCAGCGGAAGCCGAGATTGCGCAGCAGACAATAGAGGGTGCAGCGGAAAGAATGTGAGCTTAAACAAGGCTTCGAGGATTACCTATCTATAGAGTATGTACGATATGCGGTCATGTATAATAAAATGGGCAATGTTTAGATGTTATTCTTGGACCTGAATCTTTTCAAGACTATGTGAAATATGTAATATTGGCCGGGAGGTGTCACCCGTTCCGTGCCTGCCATCATTAATCCCCGGCTATCCTGAGACAAGGCCTTAATTGGCTGAAAACACTGTAGTGGATGACTCGCCATTTTGCCAGTATCTACAGTCACATTTTCAACACTGTAGTAGCCACTTCCAGTGGGTGTGAGCCGCTAAATCCATTTGCAGAAATGGGCTAGTTTTTAGAGCTGGCTATGCCGTCATTCCTATGATGGAAAGTCCCAAAAAATAAAAGTGGACAGGTTTATTTCACGTGAGTCAACTAGTTTCAATCCAAGATTTCAAAAATCTCTACACTGTCAACTTAAACCTTTAATCTTGGGACCATTTCTTGCTACGTTAATAACATCTACACATCGTGACTTTTGATTATTTCGTCAAAACACATTTATCATACCCCAAATCCAATCTTCATTATCCTGACTTATTCACGACGTTTCGATTGCAAGTACTTGGTCAAACAATCAATAATCAAACAACTCCATCACAACAAACTGCTTGCCCATCAAATTAAGCTCGAAAAGCAACATTTGACGTCTTGTCTAAGGCTATACGACCCGACGTCTACTTTCATCGACTCATAGCATACGTTCGTGCTACTCTTCAAAGATACTAGCCAGTCATTGCCTCGGCTGGCTCCGCCATAAACTTATTTCACAACATCACACATATCCACTATGACACAAGAACCTCAACCCGCCATAGCTCCCACTACCCCGGCAGGCCTTGCCGCTAACACCCCTCCCGCAACTCCCCCTACTAAGACGCCCGAAGTTAAGAAAGCCGATACCAAGAAGCCTGTCACCGCCACCACCTCCCCTGCTGCTGATGGCGAAAAGAAGCTGACTGGCGCTCAACTTAAGGCTCAGAAGAAGGCTGAGAAGGCCGCCCGTAGAGCACAGACCAAACAAGCGGCCCCTCCAGCGGCTGCCCAAGCGGTGATTGAGGCGAAAAAGGCTAAGGCGAAGGACGGTGCTGTTGCTCCTGCTCAGGCGAGACAGGCGGCGAGACAGGCAGCTCAGCTGGCGCCGGTGGTTGCACAGAAGGAAGTTAAGAAGGCTGTAGTTCCGGAATGCTTTAGCCATCTGCCGATGGCTAAGCGGATACAAATTATGCAGGCAGACAAAGAGGTGCACCCAGCAGTTGTCCGTTTGGGTCAGTCTATGGCGTACTTTGAAATTACCGACAGCATTCAGAGACTAGAGGCTACTCTAAATGCTTTGCGTCAAGTGAGTATCACTGAAACCAATTTGCTTGCACCATACTAACATCATTTATAGGTTATCGAAGACTACACCGCGCCACGAGGCACTTCATTGTCCCGGCATTTCACGCCCCACGTTTTGAACGCCAACATCGAGTATCTTGCTGCTTGTCGGCCACTCTGCTACGCCATGGGTAATGCCATTCGCCGCATTAAGACCGTGATCACCAAGATCGAGATCGACACTCCCGAGGCCGAGGCCAAGGAAATGCTTCTGGACACAATCAACCGCATGGTCCATGAGAATATCCATGTTGCCGAGGACGTCATCTTCGACAACGCTTCCATGGCCATCGACTACGACAGTGTCATCTTGACTTACTCTGCTCATCGTCTTGTAGAGATCTCAATGTTGAGAGCTCGTTCTGAAGGCCGCAACTTCCGCGCCATCATCATTGATGATCCGTTCCAGATGGAGGGTTTGGCTATGGCCAAGAAGCTTAAGGAGGCCGGTATTCACGTCACGTACTACCCCAGTCTTTCCGGCCTCCGTGGTGCTCTCGATGCCGCCACTCTTGTCATGGTTGGTGCCGAGGCCATGTTTAGCAATGGTGCCATGTACGCACGGTCCGGTACTGCCGATCTCGCTATTGCCTCGAAAGCCCACGGTATCCGCCTTATTGCTCTAAACCAGTCTATCAACTTCTCCGATCGTATGACCTTCGACTCATTCACCTATAATGAGATCGACCCTGATTTGAATCGGGAGACTGGAATCAGACTTTTGTTTGACGTCACCAGGCCCGAGTACATCAGCTCGCTGATTACAGATTATGGAGACACGTCGCTTTCGAACGTCGCCAAGCTGCGCCGGATGCAGGATGAGAACTAGAAGGTCAAAACTCTGGTCGACGAGCACTTGCGGGAAATGTTCCTGGAGCGAAAAGAGGAAGCTAGACTAATCAAGACCCGGTATTGGTTGCAACGCCAGGTCGTGCATCAGCTGGAAACCGTGGAGTCTGGGGATGAAGATGAGGAGAGTGGTCTCTGGTTACGGGATCTTGATAGACGTCTCGAGAAGGAACGGGCGAAGGCTGAAGGTGAACAGATCATCGACCAGGTTGTCGAGCAAGCCCTTCAGCAGGTAAACTCCCCGAAAAAAAACCAAAAGGATCGGCGATGGGGAGTCAAACGGCGCCAACAAGGTTGGTCGTCTTAAAACTAGACTTGGGTAGTTAATGTGATTTTTTGGCTTTATGGTAGCGTTGGAATTCATAGACATCTAGGGTAATGTCACGACATTTTCATAACAATTGCCTCGTTTTGTCTTGTTTATATCACTATAGGAAGTGTGATAGATGTATTTGGATCTATGTCTGTAATAAAGGTAGATTTGTATCTCGAAAAACGCCCGAACTTTGCGGTGCTGTTACCGTATTTGTCAATCCGGCCTGAGTTCCGGAATACACCACTATTTGTTTATATTTCTTAGTGTCCCTCGGCAGCTTCAGCGGCCTTCGCCTTGACTCTCGCTCTCTTCTCCAGCAGCGTCGCCTTTCTCTCCTCCAAAACAGCTGTCTGCCGATCATCAACGCCCTGTAGCCAGTATCCAAAGGAGGCACCACCGGCCATGTAAATGGGGTAGACCCAAAGGGACTCTTTGTTGAGGAAAGGACGCATCTCAATGCCCATCTGCCACCAACGGATGGCAAATCCTGAGAGGGTTGTTAGTCTGAGAGTCGGGATTGGGATTACGGGAGAAGGTGGAGAAAGTGGGGTGACATACCGAAGCCGCTCCAGAAAGCGATACGGCCGAGCATGTTGAAATGGATTGGTGGGGATTTGGAGCGAATTAGAGGTGGACTTTTGTGGGTATGATTTCAGATGACCCGGGTGGTGCTAAGGTCGGTGAATCTTACGATAGTTGGTGAGCTAGTGTTGAGTCCGGGATTGGAGATGAATGGATGACAAGGACGGGTTTAAGCTATCACGTGAAATTAGCTTAAGTTGTGAGCGGGGATATGAAGCAAGAATTCACAGTGCTGTGTGATTATTGGTGGCCGTGTATGCAGGGCTGAGGAAATCCCCTGGCGTGGGTTACGTAAATCTACGGAAAAGTTATAGTCTAGGTAGAGGGAAATGGAAAACCCTACAAATGAACATTTCCAAATTTCTTTTCTTTAACAAGTTGACTGACAACCAACCAACTACTCTATATTTGAGCTAACTGTGCAACACTACTACCATTACTACCTGATATCACTATAACACAGAATATATGCCTGTGACCTTTTATATCATAGGCAAATCGTGATCATAATCCATACATCATGTCTGGCGACGAGTCCAAAGACGAGCCCGCCGCAGTCGCGCCTACGACCACAACCATTCTGATCAGAAGTTTCAAGGCGTCTGAACTTCCTCTGTCTTCAGCCACTCGCGCTGCGATTGAAGACCTTGCTACTGCTTTCAAGAAAAAGGGTGGTTATGACGAACTGCGCAAGCAGATCTGGGATAGCTTTCAAGCAAGCGTATGTCGTGAAAAATCTCTACTGTTGCACCGACCAGTATCCAACTAACCACTAAATTACCACAGGATTACCAAAATCAAGTCACAAAGTCCATTATACAAGTCGCCAGCAAAGAATTACAACGAAACCCTCAACAGCTGCTTTCGGTAGCCCCTAGCAAAGCCGCCGCTCTGATTGATGGTGCCCTTGAACGTTCAGGTGTCTATCAACAAGCCGAGGACGTCATTGCAAAATTCATCGACTCTAATGCCATTGAAAACCATATTCGCGCGATCCGCCGAACGGAAATTGGCGACGAAGATGCTGAAACCGAACGAATACGCGGGTCTAAGACGGACGAAGAGTACTCTGCGGTAACAACGGAACGGCAAGCCAAGCGCAAGAGGATACGCGAGGAGAGAAAGGCAAAGGAGAGAGAAGAAGAAGAGGAGAGACAGAGGAAAGAGCGGGAAAGACAGAAGAAGAGGGAAGCTGAAGAGGCTGCAGCGGAGGAGAAGAGGAAAGCAGAGAGAGATGCTAGACGAGCCGAAAGAGAACGTTTGGCCGCGGAACGGGAGAGACAGAGAGAAAAGGAGCGAGCGGAGAGACATGCGGCGAGGGCGAGGGATCGTGATGATGACCGCGGCCGTGATCGGGATCATCGGTGGGGTAGATCACGAGAACGGGCCAGACGGACTAGCTCTGAGCGGGAACGGTCTCGGGAAAGGAGAAGGAAGGAAAGAGAGGAAGAGCAGGAGAAAGCGAAGAAAAAGCTCACGCCGGCTGAACTGGCGAAATTTGAGGAGGAAGCTCTTGCTGATCTGCTGAGAGAAAGTAAGAGAGACGAAAAGGCACCAGAGATCGAAATCGATGAAGCGTTACTTGCGCCTCCGCCTAAGAAGGCCAAGCCAACATCTGCCATTATGCCTCGCAAGAAAGGGCCAGTCAAGCCCGTGGAACCTGTCAGATCTGTTGAGGTCAAGCCTGCTGATGTAACTGATAGAAAAGAACCAGTCGCTCTTTTAGATCATGGACAGGAACCCTCCTGTAGACCTCATAATCATTCCAAATCTCGTGATCGCTATAGTGACCGGTCACTACGCCGCTCTAGTCATGTTCGTAGTTGCGATCGTACTAGAAGCCGTGACAGCTGTGATGACCGGTCGCGCCATAGATACCGTGATCAATCTCATCGTCGGTCACCTAGTAGGTCAAGGCGGAAGGTATCGCGGAGCCGTGGACCGACAAGACGGGAGCCAGAGTACCCTAGACTACGCAGAGGCTCTTCACCTAGTACGGCTGTGGCGCCGCCTCCTGGACTGGACAAAGAACAACGTGAGAAATGGAAGCAGGAAGAGGTCAAGAAAAGAGAACGGGAGGCCAAGGCTTATCTTGCCACGCAGAAAGAAGCAAAGGCTAAAGGTATTACTTTGGATTCGCGACGGGACGATAAATCAAGGGATAGTAGACATAGAAGTCGCAGCCGCGATCGTGACCGCAGACGAAACAGAGATCGCGACTGGGATCGTGATCGTGACCGTCAAGACAGAGATCGAGATCGGGACTACAGAGGGTGGGATAGGGATAGAGGCAGAGACAGAGACCGGGATAGACGGAACCGGGATCGCGATCGGGATAAAGATAGAGACCGGAGAGGAAGCTGGAGAGACCGGTCGTTGTCTCCTAGGCGGGAAAGGGATAGACGAGACCGTTCACCAAGTCGTAGGAGGAGATCGAGAAGTCCTAGGGGGGATTTACGTTGATAGGCTACGGCTACTGACCCTCTACCATTCTCGGACTTGGTTTTTGTTTGAAACTACGGAAAAACCACCTAGACTCCATCCGGTACACATCCAATCATAGAATGAACTTTTGAACCATCTTGTAGTTGTTATTCAATTGCATCTTAATCTAATCTCACAATCTATTCGGAGAATATACATGAATATACATGTGTAAGCAGCCAACCGGCTTGTCTGGGATATTGCCATTTTGGGACATTATGGTGGGGCAGATGTCAGGGATTCTGTGCCTAAATGTTCCTGCCCCTCTTGAAGCTTGCTACCACGGATTTGGAGCTTTTGGAGTGACGGAATCTGGAAGAAAACATGCCTTGAGAATAGCTTCATATCTTCATTTTCCATTCTGAAGCAACGTTGACTGTTGGCGTGTCTCTGTCTGATTAATTTTTGTTTTATTTGATAAAGAAAACTGGAATATTTGAGTTACTGAATCAAAAACCTTTACTGCCTGTTGAGGGCATTACGATATCCCGCCTTTAAGATCACTCATCTGGAGTTCATGACAGCTCGGCGAGCTGACACGTTAACACCAAGATGGACTCTAAGGGAACTCCGTCGGTCGCTGTGACGATAATCGGCTTGATAAAACGCATGGGAGAGTTGGATCCGGACTTCCGATTCATGGCTCTTTCGGATCTGATGGATATCCTGAGCAATGCGAAGGTGGACATTCTGGCACATGACTTCAACACGGCATCTAGGACGGTTGAAGCAGTTGTAAGGGCCTTGAATGACCCCCAAGGCGATGTACAGAACCAGGCTGTCAAATGGTATGTAGCATGGATAACAGCAAGAATATCAAGGCTAAATGAAGTAGTGACTAACGGATCATGTTGATAGCATTGGACCCGTCGCAGCCAAAATGCCGATAGCGCAAATTCCCACACTACTCGAAAAGCTTGCGACCATGAAGCTCTCACAAGATCAAGACCCCTCACTTCCCTCTTTGGCCATCCGGAACGCCGTCATCAACATTCGGATCCCCGGCCTGAAAGCTGCGACTCACGAGATTCCCAAGGACTATCAGAATTTGATTTCTGGCTTCAATAGGTGTTTAGTCGAGCGCTTGATCAAGCCTGAGTTCCGCAATCAGGTCTCGGCTAGATATGGACAGCAGATTGACCTCTTGAGCGACCCCAATGCGATCCCTGAGCAGATGGATGTCCTGATTGAGGTCATCAAGTGTCTGGGTAACTACATCGATCCTGGATACATAAGCGGTCTGATGCAGACATTAATGTGCATCTTACAAGATCAGAGCTCGAATTCTGGAGCACGGAAGAGAGCAGTCAATGCCATCTCTTTGATGGCAAACCTTTTGCCACAACAGCAGCTGGATGGTCTGATTGCCACCGTCAAAGACACATTGACGAGGAAACCGTCACCATTCATCACCAAACTGTTTCTTAGTTTGGCCAGTCAGATGACGCGGACGTGCCCCCAGAAGCTTGGTTCTCACATCCGGATGTTGACGCCGTTGGTTGTAGACATCTTGGACCAAAAGAAATTAGATGCCCATGTTGAAAAGGTCCAGGATGGTGATGAAGACATTGAGTATGATGAGTTGGCGGACTCTGCTTTGGCCACTTTTGAAGCGTTCGTCTCATCTTGCCCGGAGGACATGAATATATACACAGAGGAGGCAATCGATATTGGTCTGAGGTTCTCATCATTTGATCCCAATGCGGTGCCCGTGGATAAGGACGATGAGGATGACGTCATGGATGACGATGATGAACTTGAAGATGATGAGGAATACGAAGATTATGTTGACGATGACAGTGACTCTAGCTGGAGGTTGCGGAAAGCTGCTATCAAGGTATTACATTCTTTGATTACCATCAGAGAAAGCGAGGACCTCGTCAATGCTAGTGTCCTCTACCGGCGCATTGCGCCCGCTCTTGTCAAGAGATTCTCAGACTCTGACGAGAATGTGCAGCTCGAAGCTATCGCTGCTCTGGCCCTCGTCGTCCGGAAAACGGGAGAATATTTGTATCCTGCTGGACAGATTGAATCTGCCGAAATTGAAACTGGCGCCGCTCTAGTCAGTCGTAAGAGACGGCGGCAGAGTAGCAATTTGGGTAGCTTCGTTGCTCCAGCATTGCCTGCTCCTCCAGCTAGCAAGAAGGTCAAGGTTGAACTTTCCAAGATTGCGCCATCGATCATCAAGGCATCAACCAAGGTGTTGAATGGAAAGCTGGTACCTGCTAACCAGGCTATTATGAATCTGATGGATGATCTGGTGAAGGTGATGCGGGGTGGTCTGCAGGAGAGCTTTGAGCCCATCATTGCCGGAACCCTCAAGTGTTTGGATCTCAGTCATAACAAGATGAACATGTCAACCAAGGCAGCATCGGGT
This sequence comes from Ambrosiella cleistominuta, assembly GCA_017139545.1. Classification (NCBI taxonomy): domain Eukaryota; kingdom Fungi; phylum Ascomycota; class Sordariomycetes; order Microascales; family Ceratocystidaceae; genus Ambrosiella; species Ambrosiella cleistominuta. The sequence continues at coordinate 30,149 of JABFIG010000136.1, read as the reverse complement.
ACCACTTCTTCGACCCAGACTTCTCTGAAGGCTGCTGGATTGACATTGATCCGGGACCTTTGCAAATACGAGCCAGCTGTTTTGGAGAAACATCTGAAGGCAATTTCCAAGACGCTGGTCAGTACTATTGCCGAGTCTTTGTACAAGATTACCGGTGACGCCATCTGGACTGCCGAAGAGATTATCAAAGCGTACGTTGCTGAGGATTCAAGTGTTGCTGGTGATGTGAATATTGTCCAGTTATACAGTGATGTTCACGATTTCGCTCGCCAGAAGGGAAAGAAGACTGATGTGGAGGTCCGTCAGCGGGCTGTCCATGCTCTGGGTACCATCATCACGCAGTCGATTGATCTAGGGCTTAAGTCGCCGTTGTCGCAGGAGCAGATCACTGTTGGGTTCCAGGACATCTTCTATCGCCTCACGATTGATAGTACACAGTTCCAGGCCATTCAGGCCCTCGAGATTATTGCTTCCCGTGGCCCGAGTATTGTCGTGAGTCTTGGCTCTGACTTCCTCAAAACGGCTGTTAGCAGTCTGGTGGAAGTTGTCGGTGCTACCCAGAAGAGACAGAATGTCTCCGTTGCCATTAGAGCTCTGCGCCGATTCATTAACCCGGACTCTGGTCATCTCCTGTTGCCCACTGGCATCCTACCAGATGTTGTGTTCAAGTTGCAGCCTGCCATCACGTCAGAAGATGGTAACTTGATGACAGCTGGTTTGTGGGTCTTGCACTCGATTGCGGAGATTGATTCGAACTTGGTTGCGGCGGACAACGTTACCCAAGCTGTTGCTTCAATTCTCATCAACAGATCTGCTGATATTGCCATTGAGCCGCTTATGGCATTCGTTACTGTGCTTGTCCGTGGGGGCAATGGTGGTGGGCTTATGTCTAAGTTGCTAGTCCAAACAGACAAGATCAGGGACATCGACACTTGCGGCCGGGTGATAGGGTCTCTTTTGGTCGCCGGCCATGGCTCTGTTGGCGTTACTGTGGATGCATTTATCCAAGAGCTGCAGTCTACGCAAGATATTGTGCGGAAGTGTATGGCACTGACGGTTTTGGGTGAAGCTAGCAAACTGCTCCAAGGCCAGTCGCCGATCACTCCCGACGTCTTCATTAACCAATTTGGCACCGCGCTGGACAAGGTTAGCTTGACTGCGGCTATTTCCCTGGGTCGGGCTGCTTCCGGTAATGTCAAGGGCTATCTACCCGTGTTAATCAATTCTTCCGGTCGCACAACGTTCCAAGAATATCTTTGCATTTATGCCCTAAAGGAACTTTTTACTGTGGGGTCACCGGATTTGGAGCCCGCTTTGCAGCAGATCTGGGAGTATCTCAATGTTGCCAAGCAGGAGCCCGAGCACAAGATTGTCGTTGCTGAGTGTTTGGCCAAGCTGCTGGTTGCCGATCCAGCGACCTTAATTCCCAGATTTCAGCAGTTGCTGAGCGATCCGGAGAAGAATGTCCGCTCACTGGCCATCCACTGCCTGCGGTACACTCTGCCAAACACGACCCCTTCATTCGAGGCGGCGCTCAAAACTTCTTTGGTGTCGATGTTGCTAATGGGTCTTCAGGATGTTGATCTCGAAAACAGACGCTTGGGCATGACAAACCTGACGACAGCTGTCCAGTACAAACCAGAGATTGTCTTGCCTCGTCTAGCCGATCTAATGAACATTATCCTCGAGGAGACCAAGGTCAAACAGGAGCTTGTTCGTGAGATCATGATGGGCCCCTTCAAGCATCAGGTTGACAGTGGTCTTGACACCCGCAAGGGTGCTTACGAGACTTTATACGCTCAGTTCGATCCTACTATTGCCCGTCTCGATATCAAGACCGTCTACGAGCGTGTTGTTGCCGGCCTTTATGATGAGAATGACATTCGGTCCCTGAGTAATCTCATGATCCTCAAGTTGGCTAATGTTGCGCCTGAGGAAACCATCAACCAGTTGAACGAGATTGCTAAGGCCTGCCGCAAAATTCTTAGTGTGGAGCTTAAGGACAACGCTGTCAAGCAAGAAGTGGAAAAGCAGGGAGATGCGGCCAGAGGCGCTTTGGAGATTACAATTGCGCTAGCAGAGAGAGTTGAGCCAGCAGCTGGACAGGCAGAAGAGTGGAATCAGTACTGGCAGTGGGTGCAGACTACGCTTAGAAAGCATCTGGAAGCTGTCCGGGCGGGACTTCCGTTAGTTCTCAAGTCACAGGAGGGTCCCACGGCAAAGAAGTGGTAGAGGTGGTGTTGTGGACAGGAAACGTATTCATTGACTCTAAGGTATCATAACAAAAACCACAAAATAAATCACAATATTAAACAAAGCAAGATATCCTAATCCGGTATTTTCCCCTTCCTTTTCTTAAATCATCATTTTCAAGGTCGGAATAAAGTTTTCCGAATCCTCCTTCTGTTCCGCCGCCGTCTGCGGAAATGCAGCAATACCGGCGATGATGGCACCGACAAGGAAGAGTAAGGCAATGAAGGACCAGAAGAGACCCCAGCAACGGGAAGAACCGCCATAGCGTTTGGCGAATTGGGAAGCGTCGGACTCGTTGACTTTGCGGAGGATGAGATCGTCGAAGATGTCCCAGATGGAGTACAGAGAAGACATGGTGCCGATGAAGAGCTGCAAGACGAGTTAATATACTTGGCTTTCTGGCTATGTTTCAGTAGATGCTTACAACGACATAGCGGAGGGCCTCGGCGTGGTCAATAAACCAGCACGCCACCAACAACCCCACGGCTCCCAGCACCGTCAGAACCGTCAACCAATCACGCTTCCCCCACCACAACGTCAACAAAAAGGCGACCCCCAGCACAAAACTCGCCACCTTACTCGCAACAATATCAAATCCCGCAAACACCAACAGCGCGCCAATCAGCGAGCTACCCAGGTACCCCGCAGGCAAGGTAACAGCAGACTTGCCGCCGAGCATGTGGGTGACGCCGCCCTCATGGGGGTCGAGGGAGATAGATTTGACGCGGCCGCCGGTGCAGAGGCAGGCGAAGGCGTGGCCGAATTCGTGGAAGGCGATGGTGAGCATTTTGAAGGGCCAGAGTATTTGCCGCACGTACGGGATGAACCAGAGGAGGAAGATGGCGAGGGTGTAAATGGCGATGGTTATTATGGTCATGGTTTGCGTGTGGTTAACGGTGAGAGAGCGGGAGGTGAGGGTGGGTGGGGTGGAGACCCCAAGGAGGGTGTAGAGGGTGGGCATTTTGAGGTGGAGAGCGGAGGGTTGATTTTATTGATTTGAGAGGATGTAAAGAAGGTTGTGATGGTGATGATTTTAGTGGTTGCGGTTGTTGATGTCGCGATGTCGAAAGTGGGTCGTTGTGATACAGACCAAAACCTTGAGCTCCTTCCTGAAATGTACAAATCAAATAAATTAAGCAACTTCCGGCTTTGAAACTCTAAAAGAGATCCCAAATTTATAAAAATTAAAATCAAGCTTTTCTATCGTCGTCCAAAGTAAAAGAAGAAGAAATGCGTGAAAAGAAAAAATCTAAAACTCAGACCCAATGGCCTTTCAATCACTCTTTCCCCCATTCCATTCCATCTACTCTATATATATCATCCCTTCCAGCCCAACACCATGCACACTATTAACCATCATCTGAACCCCACCAAGGACGTCGTCAGCCGCCGCGTTTCATGTGGGGATGCATTCTTTATCATTGGGTGGATGCGACAGGGATTCTGGGTGCTGGAGGGGTCAGAGACAAACCCGGCGTGATCTACGGGTTGTTGGTGTGGCTGTGTGGGGCGCATGCGATGAGTGGTACATATTTACATAGCGAAGAAAGAAAGAGAGCAAGAGACAGGGGCTTGGTTGGGCGAGGGAAAATGGAGGAAGAAAATTTGGATGAGGTTGAAGTTGATAGGAAGATTGTGGCTTTGAGTTTGTGGCTGATGGGAATGGCTTCTGGAGGATGGCTAACATTATTCGATGTGATGATAGATTATCTTTGTATCGGTATGATGGGACCCTGGCTATCACACACAATGGAAAGTGCCGGGTTTCCATATTCTAAATATAGATTAATATAACCCTAACATATAAATTTATTAACCCTGGTCATGGCTTCGACAACAGCAGATCTATTTTGTCGTGATGTCCCCGTCACTGTTGCCAAAGAAGAATTCAGATACTCTATGATGAAATGATATGTAACAAGAAATCACCCCAATTGGGCTATCAAGATCATGGCCATATTATTCATAGGGCCATGTTACGCTCTCTATTAGTTATAAAACCTATGTAGGTGACCTATTTGTTTAGGTAATTTGCCTATCTTGCCTTAAATATATACCCATGATATATGTATCAATGTGTAGATTATGTATCTTTGCCTTAAATATTTTGAACACAAGTGTCCATCAAGACAATTTGTGGAATTGTAAAATCTGTGTGTTTTCTTCAACATGGCTCAATTGATATGGAGTCATATCCCGGCTTCTGTTGTTACTATTTCTGTTAAGGAAGAAGTCAGTCGTATTATGCTTAACTTTAATGGATTCGACAAAGTTACAGAGGCAGGAACTCGGGGAGAATATGGAATTTTTAGTGATTTTTCCATTGTACCAAGTCCTAGATCATGATGTTGTTTTTTATTCACCATATTATCGACCAAGTGACACCATCAATTATGTAAGATACATCTCTAACAGATACCTCATTCTAACGAGATATCTTGCCTTTTAACATACCTTGTAACAAATAGAGGTTTATTATTAGCTTTAAGGTTCTCAAGATGGGATAGGTGAAGTTTCTTCTTCTCTGGAGATATGTTCGGGATCTCGATGCAACATCTTTAGCTTCATTCCGTCACAAAGGCATGACACTGTAAACATCATGAAGTCATTTGGGAATTAGACCTTTGTGGTGTCCAACCACGCGTTATCCACTTAAGTTGTAATTTTGTAGGCTCTCAGACCTGATTGTTTAGGACAGGACAGATAATTGCTGGATGTCTGGGTTAGAATTAGACAGCCAGTCGACATCTTCACATGTATTTTCGGACTTCCAAATCATAATGGGCCATATCATATCATGACGACTTGATAATCTATGTTGTAAGTGCCCCTTGGTTACTATTCTTTATTCCCTCACTTTCTCTCACTTTCAATACTAAACACGTATATGTCGTTTTCAAGTCAATTCATCATCAATATGCATGAAGGCAAAGTTTCCCAGCACCTTTGGATCAAGAGGAATTTTTGGAGAGGAACTATCTTTTTTGTATCTACTACATTTACCTACATCTCACACTTATCATGGATGATAATCTCATCTGTTCCGGGCCTGGTGAGATAGCCAAACCCTTATATACTGGGAACTACTGATGTGTTTTCCAGCACATTCAAAATACAAATGTGTTCACTGTCATTAAGTTTTAGTGGCAAAAGTTTTTACCTATGTTTGTGACACTAGTTGGTTTGAATAATCCGACTTTTGGAGTTACAATTACTTCAGCTGAAGTCACATTTGAGGTGGTTACATATAACAAAGTTTGCCTTAAAAGTCTATCCTTCTAGCCTCAGAAATTTTGCCTTGAATTTCATGTGTATATAATGAGTTTCATATCTTCATGACGATGGTAAAATGCCCCTCAGTAACTCGATACTGGTTAGTTTGATAAGGTGTTATATATATGTCCATGTAGAAAATTGTAGTACCTTGTAGATTGTAATCATGCTTAATCTATCTCAGACTCATCCAGATTTTGCCCATCAATCTTTATGATGTCAGATCACCAGACTCACGATCTTCGTTGCTGGCATTCTCAATTCACAAACAACCTTACTAAAATCATAGCCAAATATATCTACCCCGCCGGTCTTCCGGAACTTGAGGGCATGTCGGAATAACCCAGCCCCAACACCCTCAACTCTATCATAGACACTGTCACTAACTCTGTTTCCAATCTACTGAAAGTATAAGTAGATTTATTATCAATTCTGAGTGTGTGTCCAAGATTATTTGCGTGCCGCTGTGTGAACCGCTTGTTCTAAGTTTACTTGATAACAGCCCATGTCAACTCCAAGTAATATTGTGCATAACCTTAATGAAAATTCACGGTACGTCTTTCCTATGATGTCCTTGTTAGTTGGGTTGCTTACTAAGAGCACGTGATAACAATGGCATCAAATCAAGATATGGGTTAGGAGTTTTGGAATGGAATCTTTTGTCAGGAATACTGTTCGCAGTTAAGGTCGCCATTATATAATCCAAGCACAGCATTTCATATCGGTATATTCAATTGTTTTTACCTTCATTCATTCGGATCATGACTCTTTCTTTTTGATATTTTTGCGATATTTTGATATTTCAACAACATGAATACTAAGGATTATAACACCAGGGTTCTGACAAGTAGTGAAGTCTAACTACCGAAACAGCAGTTTCGGGTGTAATCTTGGCAGTACATCATAATCATGCTGTACCCAATCCAGCACTTTTAACATGTAGTTCATACGGGTCTAATTTGTTGTATCCCATCTACACAAGATCATGGCGTGTTACTCAACACCTTGATTCTCCTGGCAGCCTGTCCGGCCTCACGGCTCGCAACTTATTATTGATCTGTTTCTTTATGTATTATATTGTGAATTCAGTTGATTTACGATGTTGTCTTTTTAAATACAAAAATCAGGATTGGCTCCGTGACCACACCGCCGATCTCCATTTTTCACCGCCCGGAACCAAAATATGCGTACATACAATTACCGCCTCTTGCCTTATACCGATAAATATCTACAATAACCACGTCGCCAAGATAGAAAGACAACCATCTCCAACCACCGCGGTTCGAATTTCCCTGAGCCAAGCACATCATGATACGGTGGGGACAGAATTAAAGTGCGAGGCAAAACGGGGAGACATCTAGGGTTCCCTGTTGTTTGGAAATCTAGAAATCTGGGGTACGGGAGGGATTCGCAAAGAGTGATGGATTTCGTTTATTTGTTTTGTCTTCTTCTGATTTGTTTCATTCTGTTGATGTTGATGTTATTGTTGCTGTTCTTAGTAAGTGAATTTCGCGATGATAGAAGTGGTGGATTGGAGATGGGAGACGGAGCGGGTAGTCTGTGTATTTTATTTGACGTTGTAAATGTATGTTAATATAGACATATATAAGCTGATAATCACGTAAAATGGATGCAACAGAGTTATTTTAGACTGGAAGCGATGTAACATGTCGAGATCTTGGTCACTGCGCTTGCAGCTTCTCTTTCACTCCAAGGCAGGCAAAAGTTTTAAAGGCGGTGTGCGGCTTTTAAATAAAGGATGCGTTTCCCGCCTCGTTTTTCTTTTTTATTGGTGATGGAGAAAGTTGTTAGAATTGCAGCCGATGTAATACAGATCCGAGAATTTAATATCACGTTAGAATCACGGTATTATGACGAAATCTTTGAATTGATTTTTGGATTGTTTGTATTATTGAGCTATTAAGTGAATAATAAGAGGTCGTTTGTTGCTTCTGGAGATCGCAGCTATTTGTGGGTATGCTTAATGTTTTGTGGTCCGAAGCACAGATGGTCTGGTTCCATCAGAGTAATTCTGTTTGATGTTTCTGGAGGCCGTTCTCACGATCACAGCACTCTAATCGTCGTATCCTTCATCATTATATCCCATGATCCTTCCAGCCTTTCTTCAGTTTATAGCCACTCAATCTCAGTGTGGAACAAATCATTACAAATAAATTTCCACCCCCACACTGCAACAACCTTGGTATTAGGCTCATCAACCAGCGGCTACAGAAACATTTATAATAGCTCATCCATGCACTTCTCACCCTCATTTTCGTCCTCCTCGAGAAATAGCATTTTAAAGATGTACTTCGCGATAGTTCGAATGCGCCACCAGGCATGGTCAAGCATCTGCACAAGATGGCGCTAGTCGGGCTGGAGGCTCTTGTAAGTGCTGTCATTGCAGGCCATTTTGATCAGGAGAGAGTTGACTATGTACATTCTTATGATTCCGAGAATGCGAGTGATTTCTGTTTCTATGATGGCTTCTTTTTTTGCGGGGTCGATTTGCTTTTCGGAGGCCGGAGCAGTGAGAGTCTTGACGGGTTCCGGGTAGTGGGGCTGGATGCAGTTAAGAGTCTGTTTAGTCATTCTCGGCGATTTCCGTCACAAAGGATGATGAATTAATGATTCCGAAATAGAAGATGAGGTCACATTTGATGAAAATAATAATAATGAAAGGTTAAGGCGGGGTATAAAGATAGTCTACGATGCACATTCGATTTTTTTTTTGTTCATTAACTATTTATGCCATGGTCTAAATTCACTTGTTATGAATGCGTATATTGAAGAAGCTATCAATAATTGCCATGATAACATATCCTTAGTGTTGAACTGTGTTGATGATGAAGCCGACAAAATTCACATCGTTATGTCAAAACCAGAAATCTCATGAGATACTGAGCCAAACTCACGATAACTGGCATCTATTCCTTCTAAATATTAACCTCCTGACAGAGACAAGATGAATTTAAAGATAAATTCTCGGATCAAGATTTTACTGATACAAGTTAGTTGCAAATTGGTGTGTGTTGGCAGAATGGACCCGATTTTAAGTTATCTTATGCGACACATAAAATTAGCGATCAGATTCATTTGAGGCCCAATATCATTCCGGATACCAGGAGATTGTCATGATTACCACCTCAAATTCAGCATATCTTACGACTTGTCAGATTAATCTCTGCCAATTCGATTAAATTGATTAGCCCTCCACATTCACTCCCGCAGAGCCCCGACTCAGCCTAATCAACAATCATTTAACCATTCAGTCATGCATCCCCAACTGTAAACCCAAATTGGTAAAGAAAAGCACATCCCCTTGCCTTATCGCCGCTATCAGCGAGCCTGCTCGGTCTTCCGACGCCAGTCACATCAACCCATACAGACCACGAAACACAATCCCAACTTTTAGAGATCCTCGCTTCCATTATCCATTCGCACCCCCCCTCCCGCACCGCACAGATTGTTGCTTGCCCAGCACTTGCGCAAAACAGGAAATCGAACCGACAACACAAAAACGAAACAAAAACAAACTTGAGTACTCGCTTGTGAAAGGGCTATCTAGCTCAGACACACTGCTTGGCAACAACACCACTCCAGGCCCTGGACCGTTCGACCAACACATGATGGTGAGCTTTTTTTGATAGGCGTTGATAAACCGGAGTTTGTCTATGCAACTCACCGCTTTGTTAATGCTGTTTTAGGACGTTCTTTTGGTGTGTCAAGACAGGCAGCGGCAAGTCAGGGACCGGCTGTTGTGTCTTGTCTGCGCCTAGGTCCGTTTCTATTCTCAGTCACTTGTCTGAGGGATCTCGGGCTAGAATGCTAGCACCATCTCAGTTTTTTTTTTGCCTTTTTCTGATACCAAGATACTAAAGAAGCCATTATCGTTATCATCGGTAGAGTGAAAGACTGTAGCTTACTTTTGGCCCAACGAGATCCTAAAACAGATAATCTCGTTCCTATCCTCTTTCCACTCAATCGCCTCGACATCTGATCTGCATAGCCATGTCTTGGTCCACGGTTGCTCATCCCGACCGGTCAGCATCAGTAACATCTGTAGCAGTGGTACGCGCAGAAAACCCCGGCTCTGATAACGACCAGATGGCTGCCTTCTCCACGGCAAGCCAAAGCGCCGGTTCCATAGAAGTTATATCCACACCCACACCTCGTAGCCATGATCCTACCATTACCACTACCACTGGTACGCCCACACCTAGGTACCCCGCCATGTCTTGCCCGCCCATGGCCACTACGATAACGGCATCTGCAAACGCTCGCACTAGAGGTTTACAGGATTCCAATTCTATAGGCATAGGTATAGGCGCAGAGCAAGCGCAGAATCCAGAACGACTACAATGTAACACGACGGCGGCGACGGGGGTGAAGGTGGATGTGGACGATGGCGTCCATGTCTATGCGCGGGCTGCCAAGACTATACCCCAGGTTTTTCGTGAGGTTGCTGAGACTCGGGGGTCTCCTAATGGGACGGGGGTGGGCGATAGTGCGGTGGTACGCAGGGACGGAGAGGAAGGGGATGTTATTATTAGGAGGGAAGGCGATGGGAGCATGTGGGATAAGGGAGAGAAGAGAGGAAGTACATATAGAAGAGGCATCCCGCTGCCCGGACAAGGAGAGACAACTAAAGATATGTTTTATCATTCTTATCTGTTGTCAAAGATTGTGGAACTGAAGACTGATTTTGGGACGGATCAAGAACAAACGCAAGCTCAAACAAACCCACAACAACCATCCTATCAATCTTTGCAACTTCACGATATTGATCAACTATCATCTTCTTCGGTCCCATCTTCTACCGAACCTTTTCCTTCTACCGCCCAATACTGGCATCTCGACAAAATGGCGCCTCTCAACCCCAGATCTTTGGTAAGTTTTTTTTTCTCTTTCGTCTATCTGTCTGCCTCAACCCCATCTCAAATCCCTTGCCCTTGCTTTTGCCAACTTCACCACTTCAGCTTTCAGAACAGGCATTTCCTTGCGCAAGCCCTCAACCCTAGCTCCACAAAGCCAACTTTCAACGCTTTTACTGACCCTAATCTTTTCCAGAACGCCATCTCGCGGCTACAAAGATACCTTGCACCAAACTTCCCATTATGGCACACACTTCCTGCCTGCCGCCGCGCTGGAGTGCTCGTCCTTCTCTACCCCGATCAAGTCGGTGATCTCCGCGTCGTCCTGACCATGCGGGCTGCTGGCCTGCGTAATTTTAGTGGTCATGCTGCTTTCCCTGGCGGCAAAGCTGACGATACAGAGGAAACCCCGTACCAGATTGCCAGACGGGAGGCATGGGAAGAGATCGGCCTGCCGCAACACAACCACCTTCTACCCAAGGGCTACGATATCAAGCAAGTTTGCTACCTTCCACATGCTCTTGCTAGAACGGACGTTGTCGTCCGCCCTTGCGTTGCCATCCTGGACCGCATTACCCCCACATCCTGCCCGTCAGCTCCCGCCGTTGCCGATGCTATGCGACCAACACCCCAAGCCGGTGAAGTCGCCGCCGTATTTTCTGCCCCTCTACATAACTTTCTTTGCACTACCGACGAGACTCCCAACGATAGATCATCTCTCCCAGATGGCCCCTTCTACGACGGTTTCTGGGCCGACTACGACGGGCAACCGTGGCGCGTCCACAACTTCTACGTCCCCATCACCAACCAAAAAGTCACCAAGCCCGCCCCGCAACCCTTTGCCTCTTTCAATCCTGCCCTGGAGCACGAAAAGCGTCTGGCTGAGAATGCTGATGTGCTAGAGGAGCATCCCGGCCGCTACAAGGTGTGGGGGATGACGGCGAAGATTCTGGTGGAGGCGGCGAGATTGGCGTATGCCGAGAGGCCGGAGATGGAGGTTAACGAGGAGTTTGGAGACGAGGAGTTGGCGATTAGGGCGGCACAGCAGGGGAGATTCTTTGATAGAAAGAGACGGAAGCACGGAGGAAAGACGGAGAAGGAGGCGCCAAAGAAGAATATTGCGCATATCTTGAGTGGATGGAGACAAGGGTCTGAGGAGAGAGTGAAAATGTAGGAGACGGGACAGATGGACATATAAATGCTTTCTTTCATGACATGTATAACCTGGTTTACAGTACAGGTCGGATTTATTTCTTTTGTTAGGTATTATCTAGGGTTGATGACAGACTTTGTTTTGGTTTTGGATGTCGCCCATATGTCAAGGGCCTAGTTTAGCCGGGTGCCATAGTCGATATAATGGCATTTACCAGTATCTTCAGAGCTTCCCTTTCCATGAGGTTGATGTGTGAATATTCAAAATACAGAAGCAAAATTAAAAGTGCACATATATATATATATATAGGTTGAATAACGATATAACCGAGTCTTTGTCTCGGCCTAAAACAGTATCTGCTCACTTCACAACAATTAACAACTCTCCACTCCACCGTCCTTGACCACATCGTCTCCTTCACAGCCTTCCCTCTGTCTCCCTTCAGTCCCCGCCTCCACCCCCGTAACCCACACAGCTCCGTTCCCTCCTAATGACAAGCCGTCTCCTTAACCCCCTCATTCTCTCCCCCAAACAAAAGATACCCTGCAAAAGCCCCCACCGCCACCGCCACCATCACCCACCCATTATACGTCATAAACACCAACATAATCATAAACGCATAGAAATTCTGCACTCCATACAACGCCGCCTTGACCAGGTGGGCCCGCCGGGCTACATCTGCCTGCAGGGCGCGCGGGGCCGTCGCGATGCGCTGGGTGGAGGCGGTGGTGTACCGGCGGGTGAGGGCGCGGAGGGCTTCATAGGCGGCAGTGAGGGCGATGATGAGGAGGAGGGAGAGGGTGAGGGAAAGGGGGGTGGTGATGCGCCAGGAGCGGAAGACAATGCAGAGGTTGGTAGTGTCCCAGGTGAAGAGCATCTGGCGGAGATGAGTTTTTTGTTAGTTTTTTTGGTGGAGGGTGAAGTTGGTTGTAGTGATGGAGAAAAACTTACGTTCATGCTGCATATGACAGCTTCAGAGACATCGCCGTGGCCCATCGCGGCGTGCGCTGAGTGGTCCATATGAGAATTATCCATTGTGATAGCGTCAAGAACAGCGTCGATGTACATAATTTTTTCAAGATTCTAAGTTTCCCTTGTTCAATATGCTCGTCGCGATTACGTAGATAGATGCAAGCTACGTCACGGTTATCCTGGCCAGGGTTTAACGAGATAGGGTTTGTCAAATTTGGGTGGATGTGAAACGCACGGGGAGCGAAGGGGAGAGAGGGATGATAAGGTTTATATGTGGGTTGGAGAGCAGTGGTTACAAAAAGGATATGGCTTGAATAGAATGAGTGTGGTTAGGTGTTGGTTGGGTGATTGCGACATCATGAGGTTTGGATATGTGCGCAAATGCACGCATCCCACACGTTCCATATGTAATCGGCGATAAAAGACCCTAAGTCAATATTTTAATAACCCTAGGTCTCGTGGTGTTGGACCAACATGCAGGTTCTATGCACCGGAGATCATTTTATACAAGTTCGCTTGTGAAACGGGCAGTTGAAATGCATGATAGCCAATTCCACCTGCGAGAAAATTGGTTGCGACCGACTTTGCGGATTTGGGCGGTGGAAGTTTCATGAAGGAGAACATAGCGTGGAGTAGGGCGTCTTGAAGGGGCCGCGGTCGGAAGGATGCGCTAATAGTGGGCTTAGCCTTTTTGAGAGGTGTGAGATGACTTCATATATGGCGAGGTGAGAATAAGGTGAGACTGGTTTTGATATTTTTGATTTTGAATGTTAGGATTTGTTGTTTAATTTATATTGCCAAGTATCTTCTTCATCAGTATGCCTATTTCTCAGACTATTAACCTGCCCAAGTGGTGAGTTTTTTTTCTTAGTGATAAAGTTATGATGTCAATATTCATGCTGACTAATAAGGCTTGAGGAGAACTCCCACCTTCTTCAACCGCCCATAAACAACTACTGCGTCTACAATGAAGACTTCACCGTCATGGTAAGCCCCTCTTATCCAGTGATCCTCTCTCAACAACAATTCCCCCACCTACTAACTCATACTCTCAGATCGTCGGTGGCCCCAACGCCCGCACCGACTACCATATCAACGGCACCCCCGAATACTTCTACCAATACCGCGGCGCCATGCTCCTCAAAATCGTCGACGACGGCATCTTCCGCGACATTATCATCCGTGAGGGCGACATGTTCCTCCTCCCGCCTAACACCCCGCACAACCCCGTCCGCTTCGCCAACACGGTCGGCGTCGTCCTCGAGCAGAAGCGACCCGAGGGCATGCTGGATCGGATGCGATGGTATTGTGCCGAGGAGGGGTGCCGGGATATTGTGTATGAGGATGCATTTTATTGTGAGAATTTAGGCACGCAGATTAAGAAGGGGGTAGAGGATTTTAAGGCGGATTTGCAGAAGAGGACTTGTAAGAAGTGTGGGGTGGTGGCGGATTGGAAGCCGAAGGAGGGGTCGATCCGGGATCCGAATTTGGAGACTAATGGAAATGGAACAGCGTAAGTTAGGGGCCGGTTGTTGTCCGAGATGAAAAAGTACAGAACAACACAATATAATACATTGTATATATATATATATATATATATACATAAGCAGTATATCCTACAGATATCTATATCATATATGGGCCCCTTTAGGTCTCGGCAAACTTGTAAGTAGAAGTCGAGTCCTCAACCTTGACCTCAATCTTAGCCTCCTCAACCTCCTTACCGTTCACACTCAAAGCACAAGTCATGACATCTCCCGCCACAACCGGACCGACTCCCGCAGGTGTTCCCGTCAACACGATGTCGCCCGGCGTCAAAGTCATAACCTTGGAGATGTCTGACAGCAGTCTCGGAATCTGGAAGAGCATGAGCTCGGTGTTGGCCTTTTGCTTAGTGGTGCCGTTGACGGCGAGGGAAAGGTCGACGTTGTGGGGGTTAGGGATGGCCGATTTTGGGATGACGTTAGAGATGGGGAGGAAGGTGTCGAAGCCCTTGGCGATGTCCCACGGGAGGCCCTTTTGCTTGGCCTCATTTTGGGCGTTACGGGCAGTCATGTCGATGGAAAGGAGGTAGGCTAAAGTGAGGTATTGTTAATATCTAGTCTCGCCGGTATTGTCATTGGGATGACTAAGTAGGTCATCTCATGGTGAGATGAATTGTGACAAAAAGGGTAAGAGACATACATTCGATGGAGTCAAGGGCCTCTTTCTCCTGGTTGGCCTCGAGGTTCTTAACCTCCTTGCCAATGATCAGGGCAAGCTCAACCTCATAGTGTAGGTTGACACCCTTGGGGCGGATGACGGGGCCGACACCGGGGCGAAGGATAGACGAGGGAGGCTTCAGGAAGAAGAAGGGCTGCTTGGGGCGAACGTTGTTCAGCTCCGAGACGTGGTCGCTATGTCTGCTATTAGTTTTCCGGAAGGTGACACCAGGAACAGAAGTCTTAAGCCGGCCCCGGGGTATGCGGGTTACGGCCCGAGAGAAGGAGGCTGATTCACTCACCCGTAGTTCCGACCGACACAGACAACCTTGCTGGGATTGGGGAATTTCTTGGCCATGGTTACGAATGATCTGTGGATAGCGGTCATATTAACTAATCTCAACAAGAAAAAGACAACAAATATAGACTAGACAGCAATTTGATTTTTTGAAATACATGCCAAGGAAGGGCGGGTGGGTCGTTTGTTCGTGATGACCACTGAGTCTGTTCTGTTGATGCTACTAGCTCTCCGGTACAGGAGAGGTTTAGCAAGGGGAAAGAGCTTAGCTTAGCTTGTGTGGGGGCCACTAATGGGAGTCGGTAATGTGATTTGGAAGGATGGGGTTAGGGTTAATACAGTGACATTAGCGATTTATTGGAACTCGGAAAGGCGATCAATGTATTAAGTACGGTATCCGACTTGCCACTTCCGCCGTCACTTTTCCATCCGCTTTTCCTGTGCCTAGCTATTTCTCCGGCTTCAATTCCGTACGGCATCATTCGAAGTAACATTGAAGCCTTGGACTCTTACCGGGTATTGGGAAAAGTCCTTGGCAATTGTATGAATCCTTCTCCAAATTATGAACCATGATTGTGCAACTCATTGTGGAAAACCCTATCCCTACCATCTATCAGTCAGTGATGATAGTTATGGTAGTAGGTAAATGTAAAAGATGTATCAAGATGACGAATACTTGAGCAATCTTTGGTTGTGGTAAGATGCTGTATGAAACATAAGATGTTGTGGGACGTCAGCTAGTACGACAGGCAAGACTTACAACCAAATGAGACAGATGGTTGGGGATCATGATAGCAGCATATAGACTCAAGTTTAGATTCAGATAGGCAAGACGTTTGTCTCCCCTTTCACTTGCCTTCTAGCATGTCTAAGAAACGGAAAATAGATAATATGCCTGAGAGCTCCATGGTTCGGTGCGGAGAATTCACCATGTGGAATTGTGAACCCAGAACAACCCCCCCCCCCCCCCCGCCAGCTCCGCCGGAGCCCCTCTTAGAATAATCTTCACGGCTGCCACTGTACCCCATGAGCACAGACAACCGTTGCATCTCAATCTGCAAGTTGATGTTGCGAGACCGCAGACTGCACATTGATATATTTCACATCGCATACCA
This sequence comes from Ambrosiella cleistominuta, assembly GCA_017139545.1. Lineage (NCBI taxonomy): Eukaryota > Fungi > Ascomycota > Sordariomycetes > Microascales > Ceratocystidaceae > Ambrosiella > Ambrosiella cleistominuta. The sequence goes on along the minus strand of JABFIG010000136.1, from coordinate 14,010 downwards.
GCGGCATATCATGTAGCATACGATATTCCGGCGAACGCATCATCACATGAGTCTGGCATGCACATGATGCATCATTACTGAGCAATTTGTTTCTCTGGGTAAGCCACCAGATAATCATCGACTTTCTATTTTAATAGACTCTGGAGACTACGTCAGAAATTCCAGAATGGGAAAGTCTAAGAAAGGGTGGTTGGCTCGTGTTTGGCGATAATAGAGGGGTGGAAATGGCGGACATACGGTAACTATTCCGAAAACAGAGAGTTTTGCTGTTTTATACATTGATGTTCCAGATATATGTTCCATCTATATAACTGCAGGCCTTATACCACTCCTTTTTGGGCTTGAGAGAAAATAGATGGCCACCTGAGCCGGAGTTTCAGTTGTGGAGCTGGTATAATTCAATCGCTTGGAATGACGAGTTGCTTTCAGAAGAATACAGGGAGAAATTATCGATTTCGTGACAAAGATGAACCTAAGGGATACCGATGGTGACTTTCAGAGAGAGAGAGAGAGGGAGGAAGAGCATTGGGGAAACAAGGGTTAGTTAGGGTATCTTGACCGCCTCTGGCACACATGGCATGTTGTTGTATGCATGCAAATGCAAGGGCGGGTTGGCTGGACTCGGGTATCGATGTTGATGACAAAGATTGGAGGGTATTGCAATGATAGATAAATATATAGATGAATACGGAACAGTGTTTGTACGGCTGTGATTTGTCAAGGTGGATTAGCGGCGTGACCTTGGACGGAGGAGGACAGACAGACGAATGAGCAAATAGTCTGTAATATGGGGTTTGTGACCATGGTCCAGAAGTCGGTCTTTATTGGGAAGAAGATGGAAGGCTATTGTTATCCCTGGCGTTCTTTGTCTATGGACTAAATAAATAGCTCCATTGCTTCCTTGGTGGCTCTCCTGTTAAATAGAAGAAGAAGCACATTGCATCGTATGCCTTGGATGTTTCTTATTGATTCTTCATTTGCCATGATAATGGAGAATATATGTTACGAGCAAGCCCAGAGATTGTCAAATTCATGGCTGGCTGGCTGGCTGTGGTTTTGTTGGACAAGTGGAAGTCTAATGCTGAAGATAATGTGCAGATCGATGCCGGGTTGAGAGGCCTTGATAACGTGGCTTGCCCGGGGGGATATGTAATGGGTGGGGTTTGCGTTTGCAGTGTAGGCAATTATTTAGTTGAACTATGGAGGTCGAATATCTGGAATGGTTGGATATGTACATACATATGTACATATGAACACGTCGTGTGCACATCAGCTTTAGGATTCACTAACGCAGATACATATGTATGTGGGTAAAAAAAAAATGAAAAAAAAAATAAAAAAATTGTGTGCTATGTCTTGTCGTAATGTAGAAAGCCAGAGTTATTTTTCTGCGAGGCTACCAAGCTGAATAAGGGACAGTAGCGTCTATATGTCTCAACCGAGGCTGAGCGCAAGACATTTTGACAATTTTTATTTTGTGGATTTCTCATCATAGAACAATAAATTATAGAACCTCCCGAAACTTGTCGCCATCCATCATATCCATAACCGTATACTTACACCATTACCATGCGGAATTTAACGATCCACCCATCTTGACCCAATCTATAAATCGTCAGTAACAATAACATTGATACCCTACACCTATTCATTCTCCTCCACGGCTGTCAAAAAAGTAAAAATAAAGAAAAAACTTTTTCTTCACGGCGTAATATTTGGGTATCATTATTATATATTATTGCCACAATAGTTGAGTGCCGCCTTGAGACATACCGTGATTTGAATACTGCGCATTGCGTGAATGTTCTGGATGTAGCTCTTTTTTCTTTTCTCTCTTATACGTATCGACCAACGTGCAGATAGATGGACAGCTAGCGGTGGTTCCTTCTGCAGCCACATATACCCACCGAATCGTACTACACACCTCTAAATCACCTTAGATTTTTTTTTCCTGTTCTCTTGTTTCCCGCCGTCTGTCTGTCTGCCAGATCTTGGACTTTCTGTTGCGGGTGTCAAACAACCAAATTCTTCCCCATATATACATTGCATCCATATCGGCATCTTACACAGGGTCCAATATCCCCACTTAAAAACATTGACCTCTTTCTTTCCTTTTCTTCATCTCCACATCCCTCCCCTCCCACTGGGCCCACCTTTCTCATCCAATTCCCGAGAGTCCTTGTCATCTTAATCAGGTCTTTACCAATCCGTCTCAAACCCACTTCTCACCTGTCTTGAACCTTTTACTCAACCCAACCGGTTCAGTCAATCTCTTTTATTTTCTGTCTCACCAAACACTAATTCGACACCGTTTGTCTATCATCCATCTATTTATCCACAACTCCAGCCCACTTCACTGTAGCTTACAGGTTGTCAAGATAAGAAGGCATCCCCATCAACGCCTTCGCGCACCTGTGGGTTTCATGCTAGATTTCAAGTGCCAGGTGGAATAATTTGGAAGGCGTGAAGGGCAGTGATGTTTGTCTTTTTTTTGTGTGTGTATGTGGAAGGAATATAAGTCCGTGATTTCCTGAATTGGACACTCCGGGTCCACAGGTTGGCTTTTTACTTCTCGAAAAAGAGCGGAGAAGAGCCAAATATCCGTATACTACATTATCGATAATCTTCTTTGCCCTCTCTCCCGTCGGTCCCCTTCTTATGATCAACCCCACCCCCACTTATCCTCCGGCCTCTCATAAAATCCACCAAATTTCTTGCCAAGTAAAAAAAAAATACCTTCAATCCCGCCCTTCTTTCTAGCCCAAGAGCCACCGTCCCACCTTCTCTTTCTCATCCACACCCACATCCACCGCCGTTATTCCCTCCCCCAAAGGGACCGCCTTTCTCTCTTCTGTCTCTCCCGACATTCCACACCGTCGCTCGTCCACCCCATTCTTCCAATCCGTCACTAATCCCCAAATACGCCTTTACTCCCGTCTTGGGACAGCACTGGCCTTTGTCTCTTATCTTTTCTTCTTCTTCTTCTTCTCCTACTGACAACACCGACGAACGACCTGAAGAATTTCACCTCGTTTAGTTGTGAGTGAGTGAGTGAGTGAGTGCGTGCGTGCGTGTGTGGATACACATCGTCCTCGTTGTTGGTCGACAAGAGCAAACAAGTGACTTACCTGGTGTTTTCATTAGTCTCACATTTTTCCTTCTTATTCTGATCGGTTTCGTCGTGTGACTGTTGACAATTGATATGAATAATCGGGCTCCCTTTGGTGGTGAATAGATCTCTGAATCAGTGACGTTTTCTTCTTTTTCCTTTTTCTTTCCTTTCTTGGGTCGTTTTTGGATTCAGAGGAAGGAACGCACGATTCAACATCATTTTGGGTTGTTGCTGTTGTCTTTTTTGGTAGTTGCTTTGGTGGTTTTTTTTTTGTGGTGTTCTTTTTTTTTTTCTTCATCGTTTAAGATCATCTTACACAAAAAGACTGGATGGTATTTTATTATTCGTTCGAGATTCTTTTCCTGATTATAGTTTAGCCAGTCGTCTTTCTTTTTTCACATTGTTATTTTTTTTTTGGTTGCAGATTTCGGATATTCGTATTTTGGAAGATTGATTTTCTTATCTTTCTTTTTTGTTTTTTTGCCATTCATTTGTTTTCAGCTTGCTCCTCGTTGATTTCTTTTGCAGTATTTCCTTGGATTCATACTTGCTATATCAAGACTTATTTGACAGCGGCATCAACAAAACCTAACTTACAATTCTTTGGAATCCTTCGAAGATACCAACTTTTAACGACATCCGCGTCATTGGAGGCTGCTTTCTCTGGCCATCACGAAATCACATTACGACATAATGGCAACTACAAAAACCCAGTTCGATCCGGCCCGCGCTCGTCGATTCGGTGACTTTATGGAAGGCCGACTTCCTCAGAACGCATGCATCAAACGCTGGGATGGAGCAGCCCGAACTTCATCAAGCTGGGACAAACTCAAACAGGTGAGTCCGCACCATCCAATGTCATCTCATTTTCAAGATCCTTCATCTGACTTTTATTAATTATACCAGGATCCTGAACTATGGGACCGCACCGGCAATTGCCATGTTCACCTCTTTGCTCGCGGTACTTCCCGCCGTGGCCCCGCCTTCAAGATTCCCCTCTCAGCTCTTTTGTCAACCCGCTGTCACCCACTCATTAAACGTTATGCCCCCCGTGACATTCCCGGATCTATCATGCATGAGACCCACAGTTACGCCGCTTTCGATCTCTGGCACCGGGAAAACCCCGGTCGTACCGTGGAACTTTATATTCCTGCCCCGCCGGGTCTCAATAAGGCGCAGGCAGTGAAGTTTCATATAGCTACGAGAAATCTCTTTGCGTGGGTTTGTCGGCGGTCGTTGGTGGGGGCTCATCTGGGCGGTGCCATTGTGCAGTTGATGGGCACTATGGAAAGGTTTCGACTGGCGGGCACTAACAATTTGTATGATTTATTGGATTATTTGGAGGAAGAGGGGTATCTGAACATGCAAAACCTTCCAAATCATGCATTGGCAATTTTGTATGTTGCTGAGCATTTTGAGTTTCGGGAGATGTATATCGATGCCTTTGCCCACTGTGTTGGCATGAACAACCAATTATTTCTCAGTTCTGAATATCGCGTAAGTTATGAGCTCGAACTCTTCGAATCTGAAATTTCATTGCAAGTTGATGTTCTCATACCTCCCCCCCCCTCCCCCCTCCCCCCCATCTCTATTCTCCATCACATAAGTCACAATCTTCTCCAATATTCACAACAAGGTACTAACATGTGTCACCATACTTCCGCTTTAGTATACATCCTCAGTATCCCAAAAATTGATTCGCCGTGCTCGCTCTGATTACGATCTCCGCCTGACAACTGCTTCGCAGATGCTCTCGACGTTGCTCGCTGATGAGTTCTCAGAACATCACTTGGGGTTGACAATTGGTGCCCGTCATCACTTTGATCGTTTCCGCCAATTTTTATTGGGGCACTACTGCCGGCGCTTCGGTCAGTATCCTCCGCCGTCGGTAGATGCTCGGAATTTGATATTCAGCAAGGACGTCTATGATGAAATGAGAACGGACTTTGAATGTTTGTACGAATTGTTGAAGGACTCGTCGTTTACAAAGGGTTTGGATACACCATTTCTGGCTCAGGGAGGCATCTGTGCGGTGCAGTCGGTTAATTCTTTCGACTTGAGATGCCGCTTTGCGTCGTTACCGCATCCGCTGCCACGCTTGCCTGAGGTGACGACGCCGACGTGTTCGCGGAGTATTAGTCTGTCTTCATGGCTTTCACGGGTTGACAAACCGAAACCAGAAGCAAAGCTTGTGCAAATTGACGCCTTGAACTCGGCCTGCAACAACACAAAGTCCCAAAATCTATTAGGAAACCCCCTTGTTGCCGCATTCCGGTCTTTCGAGGAAGACTCCATCATTCACCCCACTAAAATCGAGCGCAAAGAGAAGCTCTCCGTTGTTGACGCGCGCAAAGTCCGCTGGGTTCTCATCTACGGTATCTACCAGACTCTCCGTTCCGTCACGCAGCCCCCCGTTGAAGTCCGCGAAATCGACAAGGCGAAGTATCTTTTGGCAATTTCCACAGCAAACCTGTCGCCATGGAAAGAGAGTACCCTGCGGAGACGAGCGATGGTCCGGCGGTCGACAGAGCCCTATGGCTCGAGTGGAAATGACTCTCCAACTTCGCCGTCAAGCATCATATCGGAGATCCAACCTGACATTGACTACCTAGCCCCGAAATACCGGAACAACAGCGTCCCAAGTGCCTTGTCTAGTCAAGGCAGTAGCAATGTTGGCCGTGGTATGATTCTAGGCCGCAGCTTTGCACAGGGTGATCTCTTTAGGCGACTCAGTATCTTTAGGAATCCAAAATGGCAGGAGGGGCCGGCGCCGGCAACCTCCCATGGATTGGAGGGATTCAAGGAGATAGTGGTGGACTATTATGGGAATGAGATGGTTCAGGGGGATAATAGCTACAGTATGATGAGACCGGTGACATCAGCTGGCACATCACAACTAGCGGAAGCCCCAGTGGAGATGCCCGTTATCCAGAGTCAAGAGACTGACGTTCCCTCTGTTGTCCAGCCGACTCTCCCAACCACTCCCACGACATCCCGTTCCTACTCAACCTCCTCCAACTCGTCTACTTCCACCACCACCACCGTTACTTCTTACTCCACGGCCACGGCATCGATAACACCGCAGTCCCCAGTTCACAAGTCGTCCATTTGTGACCCAACGGCATCGACGCCGCGGTCTCTTCGGAGGAGATCGGCCGTCATTGGCACTGACGATAGATGTTCGCCGGTGACTTTGGGCCACTGGGAAGCGAAGAAGAGGGATTTGGGCAATTCTATGAAGGCGAGAAGGAGTGCCGCGCAGCAGTTGAGGATTGATGTAAGGGCACATGAAGAGAAGGAGAAGGATAGGGAGGCGGAGGAATGGGAGATTTTCGGGGGGATTGGGGGGCTGATGCCGCTGTGAGGGGTGGGTGAAATATTAAGTGGTAGGTTGTTTTCTTTTGTATATTTTTGTTGTTTGGGCTTTTTGTTTGGTGTGGAACGAATACCCGGGGTATAATAATTGATTATTTCAGATATCTAGAGACATGGAAAGGCTTGACGGTGCTTGAATATGTTGCCGTGTGAATTACTTGGCTGAATGTTTAATATCATGGGACTCTGCTGAGTGCCCGGATTACTCCTCCTTACCGTGAGGCTCGTTCATGGCTTGAAGGATATCCTTCCCAATAGTCCAGATCATGTACGCCGGGAAGATGATCCAAAGACCGCTGTTATTCTGTCAGTTGTCTGCCTTTACGGTACAAAGATAAAAAAAACCCTACTTGGGGATGATCCACATGGTCAACAGCGTCCACCAATCGTTATGCCCAATATTTGCGAATCCCGAGAAACTCTCGTTAAGCCCTATATGTATGATCCCTCAGTTAGACGACACCCCTCTCACACACATATATCTATCTCCCCACAAACACAATCAGCCAACTTACAATACAAAACCGTTTTACTTAACGTCATAACAGCCCCCGCCCACCCTACTAACACCGCCCCCCTCACATCCTTTCCCTTTTTCTAATCTTTCACCCCCCCCCCCCCCCCAATACTTCCCCACCGAATACACATAATCCACCTCTCCATACAACGCATACGGCCTCCAGAAAAAGTGCACCGGGCCCCCGGGGAGATAATATGGGCGTAGGAAGACGTAGAGGAAATCCCAAGTGACGAGGGTTGTGGAGAGGAGGAGCCAGTATTTGGTTATGGGGATGGGTGTATGCTGGAAGATGGGCGCCTTGGAGGTGGTGGTTGATGATAATGACATTGTAGAGAACGACAGTAAGTATATAGAATAACAATGCAAATACTGATGGAGACAAATGACTCAAAGTGTCGGGATTCAAGCGCTATTTATACAAGACAATCCATGAATCTCCCGTGCAGCAACACAGACCCCAGTCCCGACACTACCTGACCAATCACAAATACTGCTAACAATTACCCATCTGCACAGAAGGTGTATGGACAAAATAGGAAATCCTAGTCGGTGACTGGAATTAAGATGGCCTCAACTCTCACGACTACATGGCAAAACACGATAAAACAAAAATCAACAGTATTCACACTAACTAAGTGTGACCAACTTGTAAAAAGACTCAAGGAAATTTATTGAAAAAAAAAACCAAAACATCCAGACAATCCGCCCAAAATAAAAATAAAAGAGATAAAAATCCTCAAACGGCAGACATTGTCAGTGACAAAAGGCCACGCTCTTACGCAATGAGCCATCATCACTGACAAGCCAGAAGAAAAACAAAAAGGCATCACACATGAAACAAAACCACTCCAAGCCTCAAAAAGATCAGAAGCCACAAGCCCGATAAGCCCGGGCTGAGCCCGACTCAACAACTTCGTCCTCGTCATCCTCCACGTTAACCCCAATCCATGGCTCTGTCACAAGTCTCAAGTCCTCCTAGTAGCTATGGGGCACCTAGCCCGAAGAAGAGAACAGCGCCACCGATGAACCAAACACATTAGTATTGTCATTCTGCAAAACAGCCACTTCACCGTCCAAAATGAACATGTTGGTCGCCGCCTTGGTGGTGATACCGTACATGATCACCGAGGAGTTGTCCACGCGGATCATATCACGCTGGCAATCTTCAGTGGCCAGACAGGTCTGAGAGTAGTTGTCGAAGAACGAGTAGAAACCACCGCCAAAGAGGAGAATATCCGACGAGTCAACCGCACGGAGACCCAGAGTGCGAGTGCACTTGGACTCACCCTTGCAGATGGCACTAAAGTCGGGATCGTTGTATTCCTTGTTCATGGTGAAGGGCTCCAGAGATGAGGGATTGCCCTGGAAGTAGGCAGTCTCAGTCTGGGGGAGACTCATAAAGACGTTCTGGGCGTTGGAGAGCTGGTAGTTGTACATAACATTGTGCTCCGAGCTAATACCCCAAAGCCAAGCGCCTTTCTGAGACTCGAGGAGAATACCACGGCCGTTGAATATGTTGATCTGAGAGTGATCTGCCAGGTCAAGCTCGTGGTCGGCGACCCAGAACCAGTCGTTCTCGAGGTAGACGGAACCAGAGTCGGTCAAATGAAACAACATAAAGGCACCAATGCACTCCGGGTTGGCAGTAGTATTAACGTTCGGAGCCTTGCGGCAGAGATCAGACTGCAACTCGGTACCAGCAGAACCACCAATGCGGAAGTGGGTGTCCCACAGACCAGACTGGCCAGCCTCTTCAGACTCAAGGTTCCACTCCATCATGATGGCACCAGGCTGAGGACCCTTGGTCTCGAACATGAGGTCAGTGATCTCAACGTGGCCCTTGTCACCAGCCTTACCAACACGGAACACGGGCTGAGGGTTAGTCTGGTCCTTGAAGGTAGAGTTACCGCCCGCAATTATCAGAGGCCAGATCTCACCAGTAATCCGGATATTCTTGGGAACATCAATGGTCTTGGTGACGAGGTAGGCACCGTGGTCAAAGTAAATGACCTGGTCGGCAGTAGCGCTGTCAAAGATCTTCTGGATGGCAGCAGTGTCGTCAGTGACACCATCACCCATAGCACCGGAGCTCTTGACGCTGACAAAGTTGTTGACAGAGACATCCTGATACTGGGGCTTGGAGCGGGTGACGATGTTGCCGGAAGCATCAATGAGGGTAGAGGGTCTCTCGGCGGCATCCTGAGCGCCCTGGACAGCCTTACCTCCGTTAGCGCCGGTGTAGGCGCGACCCTGGACGAAGCCCCTAATCTTCTGGTTACCCTCAAGGATAACAGCCTTGGTGTCAGAGTTGATAATGGCTTGGGGAACGTTGGTGGACATGTCGACGTTGTCGAGAATCAAAGTGCCGTTCGTGAAAGTAGAGTTGCCAGTGTACGGAGTCTGAATACCGATGGGGGTGTTGGCGATCTTGGAGTCAACCATGAGGACAGAGCCAGTGGCATCAGAGCGGCCCATGTCTAGACCGACCTCGCAGTTATTAATGTTGACACCGTGGAAAGTCCAAGCCCAGTTCCAGTTCATGTAGATGGCCGTCTTGCAGTTATTGAAGGTCAAATTACGGGTGGTGAACTGCTGGTTACCAAAGAAGGCACCGTAGTTTCCACCGTTGAAGACAAGATCAGAGAAGAAAGAACCGGAACCGTTGTCCATGAAGATACCCTGCTGCTTATTCTCATCACCGCCATCAGTGCGCATGTTGAACTCAATATTCTGCAGAGAAGTGGCCTGAGCAACCTGCCAGTGGATACCAGCACCAGTGCTAACCGGCTGGTCAGTCAGGTCAATAACAAAGTTACGGACGCCACGGAAGAAGTTGTTCTGATTGGTGAACCAGTTGTTTCCATTTGTGTCGTAGGGGTTAGCATCCATCACGGCCATACCAGCAAATTCTGGGAGCGACTTGATCACAGGGCGGTCGTTGAGATCACCAACAAGCTGAGAGTAGTAGTACATAACAATAGGGGCGCTAACACGGTAAGTGCCGGGAGGGAAATAGATGATGGCAGGAGTTATAGTGCTAGAGTCGCACTTTTGACCGCAGCGGTTGCCAGAGGCAATGGCCTGGTTGATAGCAGAAGTATCATCAGTAGTACCATCACCCTTAGCGCCAAAGTCTTTTACGTTTCTGAAGATTGTGTAGTCACTAGAGTTGGTTGAGAAAGCAATAGTTCCTTGGCGCTTGATCTGGGAGAACCACCAGTCCGAAGAGTTAGTGGTGGCGGCCACCGAGACCTCAGTGGTAGAGGCCAGGGGAGCGGGAAGAGCAGAAGCCATAGTGGCAAAGAATCTGAGGGCCGTAATGGCTGTCAGGAGAAGAGCGGAAACCATTGTGATAGTTGAACAAGGCTTTCGGGAAATAAGAAAAAGGTGAGTCCTATAGGTCTGGATAAGGATTTGTGTGTTAGTCGGACATTTCTAGAAAATAGGTAGACAATGGCAGTTGTGGGTACTTTATATCCAAAAGTATGCAGGAGTCTTCTCCATATTGTGATTGCTATTGTTCTCGTGTTCAACTGAGAAAATGTCCCAGAAGGCAATACTTGGTGTCATTCTAGCCGCGAATCAGGAATGTAGGATAGTGAAGACCACGAGGCAATCAAGGAATGGGAATGGGCTAATATAATCCGGAGGATGCACGGGACAGTGATCCCGGCCGTCTCTTGATGCTTCAGGACTCATGCTTTACCTTTCAACTCGATAAGAAGATTTCCAAAGAATATGTCAGGTATGTAGGTATCTTGTCAACAAGAATGAATGAAACAGTAGATAGGGTGGCAATACGGTTGGCCTGGTGTATTGATGATGAATAGAGAGATACGGAAGAAATAAGATATTTTCAAGGGATAAGGCAAACAAGAGACAATAAAAAGAAAAGGCTGAAGAATGTGGTAAAAAAAAAAAAAGAATGACTGCACGGCAGATGAGGCAAGAGCACAAGAAGCGAAGACAAGCTGTAAAAGGAAAGAAGGTGAAAAAAGGAAAGCAAGCACACAGTCAATGTACTGCAGATGAATCAAAAACGGAAAGGACGTTTGGTGGTGAAGAAGGGAAAGATGGGGAAATGGGAGGAACATACCGATGGCCAAGTGGGAGATATCACGACAATATATAGAGAAAACATCCGGAAGGTTTGATTCCACAGCGTCTATGTCTATACTTTGCTGTATGCTGTGTACTATGGGGAGGGGCGGCGGATTTGGAGGGGCGGCCACCAGATGCACGGTCGTGCCAATGGGCCAAGAGCCAAAATAGGACTTACATGGGAGCAGTAGGCTTTGGTGCTCGTGCGGCGAGCATTGCGGTAGTGTGTGTAGCCGCTGCAAACATTGCTGCCGGTATCACTGTCTGAACCGCTGCTTAGCAGCTTCATGTTCACTCCATCTCGTGTATCTTTCATTGCGAGAAATGGATTGTAGGAATTCAGATTGATGACGATGGCATGTGGTGCAGCGCCATGGATAGAGAGAGGGAAAGAGAAACAGAATGGGGGACGTGTGTGGACAGACATCGTTGTTCCATCGTCGTTTGTGCTGACAAGGTCTCAAGATGAAAGGAGGGCGTGATGATTAGCTGGCTAGTGCTGGAAATAGGGGGCGTGTGTCCAAGCGCAGAGGGTGTGCGTCAATCGGAGCCAATTATTCTCAGACAAGCAAAAGATTTACAAACTTGACAGACCAACAAACGGGATTTTTACTTTCTTATTGTTGTTTAGGATATGGAATCTTAGATTCGGTTGATTAGCACAATCTACAGCAGCAAAATGCAAAATGTTCTTGCATCAGTTTTGTAAGGCGTGGAACCTCAGTAGCCAAGCAAATAACAGAAGTAGAAGTGTATCCCATGAATCAGCATCTATTCGGTCTTAATAATCGCAGGACCAAGAAAATGCGCCGGTTGTCAATTGTCCAGTGTGGAGCCAACCCTGAAATAACAGCTACAGATGCCAACCTTAATATGGCCATAAACGACGCAAACACCCGATGGTCTCTTTCCAAAAAACAAAGAACAAATCTATAATCCAAAGCTAAGTACACGCCTAGCTGGCGCTGTCGTCACGCCAATTGGCCCTTCTGGAATGCCGTTGTCTCGCAAGGCAACATCCAAGAATCCACAAAGCGTGGATGTCCGCTGTCCGTATCCCTCGCAGACTTACAATGCCGGAATGAAATACAAACATGCAGCCGCCATACAGGGCACCGCGTGGGACGTATTGACGACGGAACGGCGGAACACGGGTTACAAACTGAGTCAGACGTGTGTTTTCTGTGCGGGAAGCTACTGATACGGTGGAGAAGAGTTTATATGGGCACAAAATTGACGTGACGTCTGAGAATCCCGGTACTGGAGGTTTGGGCTGTCAGGCACGAGAGGAAGAGTATGCAGAACTTATTCGTCTGAGAGGGGATCAGATGTCTGTTTGCCAGACGGCGATTGGTGGTGGGTGACAGAAATAGTAGGTAGTAGTGTAGATCACGGGGTTCTCAGGTAAATATACACATAAATATACATGTACTTCGATTGGCGATGACAGGCATCATGCACGGTACTTGGTTACGCTACTCGGTATTTTGTCCCGGGGACAGGATCTTGTGTGTCGGGAAACAATAGGTATTTATCTGTGGCACAGCTGACGACAATGGCATCGGTTAGACATAGCGTCAGTAAGCCATTTGGGCCTTTTAGTGTCTGGCTACGAAGAAAATCTCACCAGCATAGAATGCTTACCAGTTGATTGCATTCCACATCATGCTTGGCGCTTGGCGGCAAAGCAAAAGAGGGCCGCGAGAGGCCTGAAAATAGAGTTGTGACAGAGGATCGGTTTCTTTTTCCATGATTGGCATCATGGGTTAATGGCGCATAATGCATTGTGGGAGACCTAGGCAGCGATCTATTGATTGGGGTGTGTGGAAAGGTCTAGAGATTTCCCGTGAAGTGCACTGCGCCATGACGATCATTGACCTTATTGTCAGCCGCAGAAAAAAAATTCGCAAAGTTGACGAGGGCTTAAAGATTCAACTATCGTCATCATCGAAATACCAGCTTCATTTTTTGCAGTTCATTGGCAACCAATCATTTCCAATTTTTAACCGCCTATGAACATAGGCCCCCCTAAAACCCAAGCACCTACAGGCTCTAAGGCGCCTAAAAGAAAAATAATGAGCAAGAAAAACAGGGTTCATAGGCATTGTGCCCACTATTGTCTCAGCACTTCATTCCACTCAACATCGCCAATTGTTTGCTGCAGGAATCGAGAAAACAAAGGATTTTGCCATCAAGGGGATTGCTTAACTTGCAGCATCAGAGGCGAGACTTGAGACATTCAGATTAGTGATTTGGTCTCGAGTGTGTGGCTTATTGGATTGGTGGTGATGTTTTAAGAAGTTTATAAGTTTAAAGCTAAAGTTGATATATGTACCCGTAATCCTAAAGACAAATTTTGTTGGAGGTTATCATTCAGCATCCTGATGTTCCAAATATTTACAACAGAGAAGTATGTGAGGGACATATTGGAATGCTGTATCCCTTTGATGAAATTTTTCTATAGAGCCATAACGTGTCTTTGTGTTTCAAAAAATGTTCACATTATTATAATTGTTGTGGGTAATGTTTCGCCAAACTCCGGTAGGGTTTAGGGTTACTTTCGGCTCCCATCCGATCACGTTGCTCACCCCGGTTTCATCACATGAGTATTTTCCAACCACACTTCAACAATGTCAAAAGTCCCAACTGACAAAAATAAAGTCTATTCCCAACATCCAAAAAAAACCAAAACAGCAAAACATCCTTACCACCGCCAAGTAAATTCCCTCTCCGTCCACGCTACCCATTGTTTCATCGTTTCCCTTACCCCCGAAAACTCGAGACAAACGCCTCCGACCGCCGCTCCCCCCTTGTCACTATCTGAAACTACCATCCCCACTCCGATCACCACGGCTCTTGAACTGGAGATTTTCCGTCGATCAAGCAGCTATACGTACATCTT
>JABFIG010000135.1:0-67830 GCA_017139545.1 Ambrosiella cleistominuta | reverse complement strand
CTCCCCAACCACCCCCTCCCCACCCCCTCTTCGCCTCCTCGCCCACCGCCTCGCATCCAGCGACAAAACACACCCAGCAAATGCTCGTCCGGAAATCCTGCTCTTCACCCACCATCTCGAGGCACTTCTCCACATACGCAAGCGCCCGCTTCACGGCATCCTGCACGACCATGGCCGACATGTTGTAGATGCGGCGGTAAAAGTAGATGATGAGCGCCTGGTGCATGGCGCAGATGAGCAGCTGGGTCGTTGGCAGCTGGACGAGCTTGACAGGGCCAGGGACGAGGCTGGCAGGGATGGATGGGCATGTTACAAAAATCTCGGCGGGAGCCAGCGACCAAGACCAGATGTTTTGCTCGAGGCGTTTGACGTGACGGGCTAGGCGGTCAGAGACGGCGAAGTCAGTGGTGGCGAGGGTGTCAAGGCGGGATTTCTCATTGGCAAGGCTGATTGTTTGCGAGAGGAGGGTCATGAGGGATTCGGGGATGCCGTACATGTCGGGGTAGAGGGTGGCGGGCCAGAGGCCGGAGACGTTGAGGTGGATGTCGGTGTAGCCGATGTCGGGGGGTTTGACTTTTTGGAGGTCAAGGTCGTGGCAGAGGGCGTTTTCAGAGATGCGGAATTTGCGGAGGGCTCCAGGGTTTGTGGGGACTTGGGCGGAGGAGGAGGAGGATGAAGAGACGGGTGGCGGGAAGATTTGTGAGGATGAGGATGAGGATGATGATGATGATGAAGTTACGGGCGAGGGAATGGTGACACTTTCAAACATGATACGGAGATGAGTATACATGTGATGTAAGAGGCGTAGCTTGAAGGATTTCGGTAATGATAGGCCGCGGAGCCGGATGACTCGCTCGGCGTCAAGGAGGAAGAGCGTCAGTGTTTTCGGCCCATGATAATACACCTATGCGTCTATGTTAGCGATATCAATCAACATACTAGCATGTGACTGTAATACACTTACCGAACCCATAGCCGTCGCCAACACAGCCAGCAAAATCTCATTATACCCCACCGGCGTCACCTCAGCAAACTCCTTCCGCAGCGCCAACTTCAACTGCGTCTGCGCCTCCTTCTGATGCCGCCTCCCCACATCTAACCAGAACTGCGCTGTCCCTGTATCCCCCCAGCGTGACTTGTGTAGATGATAGGCACTCCGGCCCAACAATGTCGATAAGATGCTCCGCCGTACGTGACTCGTAGTGTTCCACAGCGATAACTCGGCAAAGGTCTCGAGGGAACAAGGGAGTAGCATGACTTTCCACGGAGATACACGGGCACCGAGGGACGATGGACATGGCTGGTCGACGTGGGAGCGGTAGTAGCGGATTAACGAAGCGGCGTGGGGTGGGAGGACTGATGATGGCGGTGACGACGGGGTGGGCGGGATGGTTTGAAGGAGGTTTGGCGATTGTCTCGTGGCAAATGACAGGGCTGAAGAAGCTATCGGCGATGATGATCTCGGAGCCGACACTGACTTTGCCGACTGGCGCTCCGAGATCTCGCTGCCCTCTGTTTCACTTGATTCTGGCATCACCACATCACCGTCACGCCCAGTCAGCTGCTCAGCACTGCGATGTTCCCCGTTCATATTATTATTATTATTAAGGAATGAAAAGGCAGAGTCGGAAGCCAGTGGCGTCAGTCCGGTGCCCCCGGTGTTCAACCACGATTCTTCTAACCCGTCTAAAGCCGCCAGAAGCGACGACTCCTCGTCTGCAGTTGGGTACCACTGACCTCTGGCAACGTCAGCAAGCAAGAAGGTTTGCGTGATTCCCGGCCACGTGGGCAGAGTGGGGTGGGTGTTTGAATTCGTTAGGCTATTCCGGTCGCCGGGGATGTTGTGTCGTTGGGAAGACGGTGAGCCCATGGGGCGATGATTATGAAGGTGATGTGAAGCGGTCAAAGGACTCATCGGGTCAGAAGATAGTTCAGCAGATATTGATGTTGAGGAGGGAGCGGTGAGGACTTCCAGGTTGGGGTTGATTTGGGGAGATGATAACGAGGGGGTAGCCATTGATGCAAGGTTATCAGCCACGCTCCGCCTGGCCCGCTGACTGCCCTGTTGACGAATACCTGAGGTTCTCGTCTTCACCCTAAACACCCCAAACGGCCCCTCAAACCTCTCCACCTTTACTTCCTCGTCACTCCACATTCTTTCCTCCTCCTCTTCCTCATCAAGTTCCTCAGCCACCCCCTCCGCACTCCTCCCCCTTAAACTCCACACCGTCTCCCCACTCATCCGCTCCCTCTCCTTCTCACTAAATAACGGATACCGATACGAACTGCCCCTATGCGCCCACTTCTCCTCAGCCGAGCTCTCCTGGCCGATAACCCATAGCAGTGACGGCGTGTAGCCCTCGCAGGACAGGTTGAGCCGTTGGCACGAGGTGCAGATGGGCTTGGTTTCGTCGCATTTGAGGTGGCGGGAGCGACAGGTGCGGCAGCCAGTGAAGGTGCGCGAGCGGGGTTTGGGGGGCATGGAGGTGGGAAGACAGTAAGTGGATGAAGGTCCGCGAGTGAGTGGTATATGTCGGCGAGACTTGAAGTGTTAGCGTAGGTTCTGGATTGATATAAGAAAGTCTTGCCGCTGTATAGTATAGAAGCTAGAAAGAAGGTGGTGACTTCTAGGAACCAAGTACGTGAACTGTCAACGACGTAACTGGCAAGTTATCAAACTGACAAAACAGTCGCAAGCCACTGTTTATTCCCCAATGCAACCCTCGTGACGATCACCAGATAGCCTATTCTCGGCTCACGGATACTAAGCCTTTCCTGATAATCTCGAAACGTTTTCTTTTCTGGAGATATCGCTTCCAATCTGCAGACTTATCAATGGGCGTATGTGTATATGTCTAATGCCACCCACTCTTGTGTGACTGAGATAATCATACATGCATACATACATGCATGAAATATCATGTAATCGTGATTGAAATTCTCATATTGGTGCCGTTGACCCCCTTCTGTGGTTGATTTTCTAATATTTTTAGCTCTTTTGGTGATAGCGGTTGGCCAAACATCAATTGTGAAGGTTTCCACGAGCAGGGAAAGTTTCCGCGTCGTGTGGAGGCGGCCACTGACCACTAACATCCATCCCGAACCCTTACCATCCCTAGGCTCATGATTCCAGATATTTACACAACTGACCTCGCCACACAATGGCGGCAAGCGGCTCCATAACCCGAAAACTTTGATGACGGGAACCCCCGCTCCCCCTCCATAAGCGCTATATACGGTAACAAACAGAATAATTACATCATCTCGGAACATGTGTGATTTATAACGGAACTTGCTCAAAATATATCGTGATAGCCAGAGGAAAGCGTCGCCGTGAGAAGCCCCACATTTCCTCCCATCTACAAAAAGGTGCAAACGGGCAACCACAATATCTCTATGAATATCGGCAAAGCTATCTTGTATCGCTCAAATACCTACTCGTTTGAATTCATTGTTGTTCACCACTTATCTCGTCACACTCGCATACTAATTCTAGCATCTCAACCTCGGCAATGGCACCCAAGATCTTGATGTTAGTGACAAGCCTCCATCTGTGCGTAGCTTCGCCACTAACCCTAACTCACACAGCATCGGAGCTACGGGCTACATCGGCGGCGAAGCCCTCCGTCAATTAATCGAAGCCCTTCCCGCTGCCGACATCACCGCGTTGATCCGTGACCACACCAAAGCCTCCATCGTTACCTTCGCCTACCCCTTCGTGACTCCCCTCATCGGCTCTTACAAGGATGCCGCTGTCGTGAAATCAGCCGTCCAGTCCTCTGATATCATTATCCGTATGTCGTATTCCCCTCTACATGCCCCCCGCCCAAAACAGAAACAAGTTGACAATAGTTGCATGTCTCTAGACCTTGCCTCAGCGCAAGATCTTGATGTCGTCAAGGCTATCCATGCCGGTCTGCAGGCCCGCACCTCGACTCAACCGGGTACGTATAGCCGGTCCGCTGAACAACCCACTCCTGATCAAACGTAAACGTCCTGACCATGCTACTCCACAAACTTCTTCCAAAATCCTACAATAAGATTTCCATATCGGGAGGAAATAACGCTAACGGGACAAAAGCCTACTGGATCCAAATCTCCGGCGCGAGCGCCCTTGCCGCCGGAGAGTACACAAGCAAAACTTTTGAATACGGCACCAAATCCAATACAATCTTCAACGACTGGACTGGCATCGACGCCCTCAAAAAGCACATCCGTTCCCAGCCTGTCTGCGCCGTCGAGAATTACCTGGTTGATGTTGCTGCCGAAAACAAATTCAAAACCGCCGTCCTCATCCCGCCCTTAATCTACGGTGAGGGTACCGGCCCCGTGAACACGCGGAGCATCCAGTTGCCCGAGTGGGTCAAGGTTACGCTACAGCGAAAGAGTGTTCCGGTGGTCGGTAAAGGAGAGAGTATTTGGGGGACTTCGCATGTTAGTGATGTGGGTGCGTTGGCAGTGGCGTTGGCGAAGAAGGCGGCAGCAGGGGAGGAGGAGGGGGGGGAGAATGTGTGGGGGGAGAATGGTTTTTATGTTACAGGCTTTGGCGATGAGGTAAGTGCAATTGGTTGGGAAAGATACGATTGGTCTGCGGGGATTTTGAAGCTGGGGAGGGGTGCAGCGATTTCCTAATCGGGCTGATAACGAAACCCTTAGTCGTTGATTAGGATAACGACGACGCTAAATCAAGGGTAGAAAAAATCATACTGACAATGTTTTTTCTTTGTAGAATTTCATCTCATTTGCAAAGAAAATTGCAGCAGAGGCCAAGGCTCAGGGGTACATCCCAGAAGCCAAGACAGACAATGTGGATGCAGCGACGGCAGACAAGTTGTTGCCACATGGTGCTGTGCTGTTTGGGACGAATGCGCGGACAAATCCAGGTAGAGCGGCCAAGGTTCTTGGATGGGGGGCCAAGGGACACAGCTTTGACGAGGAACTCAAGTACGTCATTAGTAGAGAGGCCAAGGCCCTGGGTCTGTAAATAGCACTTACATAAGTACCGGATGAGCTCCGGATATCAAACACAGATTATCAGCTATTGATTACCAAGAACGGTCTCACGTTTTAGCTCATTTTTAGTGTAGCAACATGATATAAATGTTCATCTTTGAGAATACCCATTACATAACCTGTGAAATCCTGAGCGTTTCACTGTGCTTGATATCTCATATCTCTGTGATACCACATGAAGCTCCAATCTCACTAGGAAGCATCCCGTTATCTCCAACCATCCAAGTCTCCACTTTTACAGCGACAGTTTAGGATCCGGATATCAAACTCGAGGCAGTTGCTGTGGTTGTATAATGCTCTCGTCAGCGGGAAAACCTGTAAAATAAAAGGAAGAATCTTTCCGCGACCAGCGGCAAACCGTTCTTTTTGTCCTTTTTCTTTAATTCCATCTTTTCATCTGTCAATCTCCAACCCCGTGCAACCTTTACTTCTCATCTTTCCCTACGTGTTGGAACAAGACTCATCCTTGTCACTTTTGCTAGTGTCCCACCATAGCTCTCTTCCCCACCATAGGCCTATTGTCAATACAATAGTACCCCACAAACAACCAACTTCCGAACCCACATATCAACCGTCTAGTCCTCCATTGTTCACTACTAGACAGCCCCTCGTCTTACCACAGTCTCGCATGAGTCGCCTGTTCACACGCTTCTTCACTGCTGCCCCCAGATTCACCCGCACAATGTCGCTCCAGGTCAAGCTTACGGCCCCCAACGGCAAGTCGTGGACACAGCCCACGGGCCTCTTCATCAACAACGAATTCGTTGCTGCCGAAAACAATGCAACCCTTGAGACTGTAGACCCTTGGTACGTTGATCCTCAAACATACATTGCATATGCACGCGATACATCGGATATATGATGTGCTGACTAAGCTATAGCACCGAAGTGGTTATTACCTCCGTGTCGTCGGCATCAGCTGCGGATGTCGACAAGGCTGTCAGGGCGGCGCACGCGGCGTTCAAGTCATCAGAATGGAAGACGATGGCATCGTCAGATCGGGGACATTTGATGGCTAAGTTGGCTGACAAGGTTGAGGAGAATGCCGAGTTGATTGCCACCATCGAGGCGTGGGATAACGGCAAGACGTATGCAGATGCCCTGGCGACTGATTTGACCGAGGCCATTGGTGTCCTGCGGTACTACGCCGGGTGGTGCGACAAGATTCACGGGCAGACTCTCCAGTTGCCAAACAAGTTGGCATACACTCTGAGACAGCCCATTGGTGTCGTTGGCCAGATCATCCCGTGGAACTACCCATTCTCTATGGCTACCTGGAAGCTTGGTCCCGCGCTTGCTTGTGGCAACACTGTTGTTCTGAAGGCTGCTGAGCAGACTCCTTTGTCTATTCTGTTCCTTGGTCAGCTGATCAAGGACGTCGGTTTCCCGGCTGGTGTTGTCAACTTTGTCAATGGTCTGGGCAAGGAAGCCGGTGCTGCTTTGGCCGAGCACCCCCTCCTTGACAAGGTTGCCTTTACTGGTAGTACTGCAACCGCGAAGCACATCATGACCTCGGCCGCCAAGACCCTAAAAAACATTACCCTCGAGACTGGTGGCAAGAGTCCTTTGGTTGTCTTTGAGGACGCTGATATGGAACAAACAATCAACTGGTCGCACATGGGCATCATGTCAAACCAGGGACAAATTTGCACTGCAACCTCCAGACTTCTTGTCCAGAAGAGCATTTACAAGGAGTTTGTTGACAAGTTTGTCGCCAGAGTCAAGAGCACCAGCATCCTCGGCACTCAATGGGACATCAAGACCTACCAGGGTCCCCAGGTTTCCAAGGCTCAGAAGGACAGAGTTCTGGAGTACATCAAGATTGGCAAGGACGCTGGTGCCAAGGTTGCTATTGGTGGCGGTGTTCCTTCTCATCTGCCCAAGGGCTACTTTGTCGAGCCCACCGTCTTTATTGACGTGAAGCCTGACATGTCCATCTTCCAGGAAGAAATATTTGGTCCTGTTGCCGTTGTCATTCCCTTTGAGACTGAGGAGGAAGCAATCCAGATTGCCAATAACAGCTGCTACGGGTTGGGTGCTGCAGTCTTCACCAAGAACATTGTCCGCGGTCACAAGATCGCGAGCGAGATCGAGGCAGGTATGGTGTGGATCAACAGTACGCAGGATTGCGATCCGAGAGTGCCGTTTGGTGGTGTGAAGCAGAGTGGTATTGGCAGGGAATTAGGTGAGGCGGGGTTAGAAGCGTACAGTCATATTAAGGCTATCCATGTAAACCTTGGGAATGTTCTGTAAGCACAATATTTGTGTAATAGAGTGTTCGTATGTAATAAATGAAAATAATATTGAAGACATTTTTGATGTGCGCTTTGTGATTTGTGTGATTTCGATGATGGTCTATGATAGGGTAAGGGTTTTTCTATACTGAACAGTGTTATGTGTAAGTACACACTGTCATACCATAATATATTTAGTGACGACCAGTGCACCGCGCGGTCCTTGAATTTAGGCCTTGTCTACTGTAAATAGACGTCGTGATGCCATACACAATTGAATCTATTTACTCTGTATTGTGACACTTCTCTAGATAGCCCCAATATCCTTCAAAATCTTCTCAAACTCCTCCCTCTCTGTCCCCTCCAACATCTTAAACGGCTTCTTCACCCCTCCCGTCGCCCACCCCCTAATCTCCATCCCCGTTTTCACTGCCGCCGCATAATTCCTCCCCTCCAAAAATCGGCAAACCGGGTAAACTTTCCCCCACACCTCTCGCGCCTTATCAAGATCCTTCTCCTCAAATGCCCGCCACAACGCCATGCACAGCTCGGGAATCACATTGGCGGCCCCCCAGATGGCCCCGGGGGCCCCCTGTGCCAGCGAGCAGAAGGTCAGCGTGTCCCAACCGTTGAGCGTGATGATTTTGTTGACGTATGGTGGCTGGATGAGAGCGGTGAGGAAGGCGGTGGATCCGGAAGTGTCTTTGAGGTGAGTGACGCCGCAAGGAGTTAGCTCAAGGAGTTGCTCGGGGGTCAACGTGATGCCAGAGGCCGCGGGGATGTTATAGTAGACAATAGGCAAGCCGCAGGCGTCATGGATTTCGCGGAGGTACGCTTTGAGGGCGAGGAAGTCAAGGACGTCGTAGAAGGGGGGGACCACCATGACGGCGGGGGCACCGGAGTCCCGGGCGTGCAGAGCTAGGTCAAGGGTTTCGGCAGTGGTGAGGGCGCCGATATGGGGGATGACGGGGGATGAAGGGGCGGCAGAGAGGGTGGTGGTGAGGAGGAGTTTGCGGGTGGGGAGGGGAAGGGCGGGGAATTCGCCGGTGGAGCCACCGGGGACGAAGCCGTGGAGGCCGTGGGTGAGGAGGCGGTGGATGTGGGTGGTTAGGGCGGTGGTGTCGAGGGCGCCGGAAGAGGTGAAGGGGGTTGGGAGGGCGACAAGGATGCCGGTGAGGGGTTTGACGGACATGATGGAGATGGTGGAGATGGTGATGTAAAGTGTGTGTATGTGTGTGTGATTGACAAGTGTGGTGAGTCAAATGTTAAGATGATGAACATGATTATCTTATATGTGATTTATATAAACAATTTTGTCGCTGTGAACACCTTATTTTTGTTGGTTAATGACGTTCCTAAAACTTCCCAATCAAGATATCAAGCATCCTCGCCCGTGAAACCAGAAGGATCGCTTACACCCGGTGACACCTTCCCTACCCGTCATGACTTTCCCCACTCCAAGGCCCTCAGCCCCACTTTCTAGATTTATCCTTGCGTCAACCACCCAAGGCAACTTCTCTATAAAGATCAAGTGTATCAAGTCGGTATCATGGATTTATCTTGGAGAGAGGCAGTTTTCCACGACTAACACCCTCCAAGGCTCCAGTGCTGCGGTCTTCCTTGTCTGTGATAACATGGCGGCCCGGAAAGATTGGTGGAGGGGGCTTTGATAGCCGATGATGGTGGAGAGTTGTTGTTGAAAGAGGGTCTTTTGGGGTGTTACACGCGGAGTGGCTATGTAGGCGTGGAATAGTGTATCTTTCATTGCTTATTGATACAAGTGAATATTTGATATGATAACTATGCTTAGCAACTAGGGATGGTATAAATAGCACTGTTGATTAATATCACGTCTCCGTAATAAAAAAAGTGGATAAAATATACGTTGCCATTGATACAACTACCACTACCCTCGCCTCGCTAAAGCTTCGACAAAACCCCACAGTGATCCAAAACCGCCAGATGCTCCCTCGTAATATCCTCCACCCTCTTACACCCCGCCAACGCCATCGCCACCCTCAACTCCTCCATCAAAATCTTCACTCCCAAAACCACCCCCTCCTCCCCCTTATATGCCAACCCCCACACCGCCACCCTCCCCAAAAACACAAAATCTGCCCCCAACGCCAACGCCTTAAAGATGTCTGTCCCCCTCCGGATTCCCCCGTCCATGGCAATCTTGATGCCACCCTTCCGCGCCACGGGGGCACAGACGCGCAGGGAGTCGAGAGTCGCGGGGACCCCGTCGAGCTGGCGGCCGCCGTGGTTGGAGATGACGATGCCGTTGACGCAGTAGTGGATGGCTTTTTTGACATCAAGGGGGGAGCAGAGGCCCTTGAGCCAAATTTCCATTTTGGTGTGCTGGCGGAGCCAGGGGATGACGGTGTCCCAGGTTAAGGAGGGGTCTAAGGCAGTATTAACAGTGTTATTTTAGGGTTTGTATGGGGTGTAAGTCATTAGGGTTCGGTTGGTTTTAGGGGAGAAACATACCGAAATCGTGGTCGAGGGAGTTGTCTTTGCCGTCGGAAAGAATATTGGGCCAGGAGGTACCGGGAGGGAGTTCAAAGTTATTGCGGAACTCGTTAAGGCGGCGGCCAAGAACAGGAGTATCAACGGAAAGAAAAAGAGCCTTGTATCCGGAGGCTATAAGTGGATCTGCTTAGTCATCACTGTCTTCAAAAAACAAAAAGAGGTAAAACTGACCTTCTGCTCTCCGGAGAATCTGCAGGGTAATATTCCGGTTCTTGACAATGCACATCTGCATTGCATACGGGTTCCCCTTCCCCTCTTTGATAACCTCCTCGCACCCCACCGTCGAATAACTACTCAGCACCATCGGCACCCCCATCCTCCCCGCTGCCCTACTCGTCGCCTTCTCCCCTTCGTGGTATGCGAGCATGTGCATGGCAGTAGGCGAGAAGCCAAAGGGGACTTTTGTTGGGACGCCGAAGAGGGAGTGGTTGAGGGAAAGGGCGGAGACGTCGGTGAGGACGCGGGGGATGATTTTGTAGCGGGTAAAGGCAGAAAGGTTGGCGGAGAGTGTTTGTAGGTCCATGGCGCCGAGGTTGTAATAGTCGCGGGTAGAAGGGGGGAGACGGGCGGAAGCGGCGGTGGTGAGGTCGGAGATAGTGAGGACGTGGGGGTCCCAGGAGGGACCGCGGTTTGCCATGGTGGGGGTGTAGAAGTGGAAGTGGATAGCTTGTGGGAATTGGGGCTGTAGTTGAGAGATTATGGAATTGGTGATGAGATTGATAATGTTCACAATAATGGATGTGGTCAGTGATTTGTATCTTCGGATTTGGGGATGGTTCATTGATGTCATGACCATAAACGGGAGTCATCGGCTTATGCTCCGAAGTTTGATATCATAATCTGGAGGTGACTTTTCCTATTATGGTGCAGTCAACTGGCAACCACATCGTCATCACTTTCACAATTCATATTAAATTCAATATCAACGCTGGCTGTCAAGCAACCATGATCGCGGAGATAATCCATCTATGACAGCAACTTTGATCGGCCATCGCATAATTACAATCTCCAAGTTATCATTCACAGCCTCTGATAAAGATATCAACTCCTTGGCCCATCACATCTTCACTCATTACCACCAAGCATACAACTTAACAACTTAAACTCCTCCATATCTCCTCTGCATTCCCCCGCCGCGGACACCTTCCTCACACACGTCAACTTTGCCCTTTGCCTCCATCAAGAAAAAATCTGCCCCGCGCCTAAAGACAAAGTGCCATTTCCTCCCTCATCAGGCAGGAATTAAAGTGTAACCCGGAGATCCCTCGTGATAAGGATGGCTGCCGGAGTCGGGAAGGTCAAGATTTTGACAACAGCAAGAAAAAAAAGAAAAAAAAAAAGTTGACTGAACTGCCCTCGGGGCCAGTTACCTGGACAGACTAAAAATTAGCTTGTGACAGCGAGGATAAAACAAGCGGAAAGTGTCTCCGGGACTTTATATATCCAGCGGCCGTCATTTGGAGATTGTCTATTTCTCGACACATAATCATTCTTTGTTCATTCTCACATTATTTCTCTTTTTCTGTTTGAAATCTGCCTTGCAACAGCGGTTATCTGGATTGTAACATAATGATAGTGTTGGGGTTACTATCAAGACGCCAATCAGATAAACCCTCAGCCCAAAAGCTGGAAGTTTCCAGTTGGCTAAGGAGACAATAAGCAAGTATCTGCTACTTGGTGTGTGGCAGATACACTATAGACAAACCAGGTACATGGACTTTGTTCTACCATTCGGCCTGGAAAGTACTGCTCTCGCCCCGTATCTCTGCCTTCCCTAGATCTCCCACGTTGATGTCTTTGTCCTAGTGTTTGTGTGTTTTGACAGACACAGTTATCTCAAAAAAAAACCTACTCTTCTATCAAAGACATTCTACGCATGTCACTAAGAAATGAAATGGTAAAAAATAGAGAAAGAGAGAGCCTTGTGGCCTGTGGCCTCCTTGTTCGGTCGCTGACGTTCCTTGGCTTTGAATCTGTGTAGAGCTCTTTGCCGTTGACTATATCATCCTTCAGGGATTTACCTCATTGGGGACTGAAAATATTCATCTGTGTATGTATATATATAAAGGTTTGAGGAGGAGGATGAAGATGTCTGAGTTTGAGAAAAGTACATATATATATATATATTCTATTATTCCCGTGAAGAAAAAAGAAGACAAACAGTGAATATTAGCAAGTCAGTGATTTCCTTTTTCTTTCTAGTCTTTTTAGTGTTTAGAAAAAAACCCTCAAAAAATATCGTGATTCTTTTTTTTTTTTCTTTTTTTCATCGGTCAGGCATCTCCGACCACCTCATCACCCTTCAACCATCCCCAAATCACCTTTTAACACACAAACAACCCTCACCCTACCGCCCATAAAATGAACGGCGAAGAAAAACGCCCCTCTTCCCCCTCCTCCTCCCCCGATGCCCCCACCGACCTCCTTCCCTCCACCCACCGCGGCCTCCGCTCCCGCCACGCCCAAATGATCGCCCTCGGCGGCACCATCGGCACCGGCCTCTTTGTCGGCGCCGGCCAAAGCCTCTCCATGGGCGGGCCTGCCTCCCTCCTCATCGCTTACATCACTCTTGCCCTCCTCATGTACGGCATCGCCACCGCCACTGGCGAGATATCAGCTTATCTTCCCGTGCCCGGATGCACCATATCGTACTATGGCACCCGTTTTGTCTCGCCGAGTCTCGGCTTTACCCTCGGCTGGGTGTACTGGTACGTATTTTCGATAACGGTGGCCGCCGAGATCACTGCGGCCTACATTGTCATTGAATACTGGGTGCCACCGCTGCACATTGCCGTCTGGCTCACCATCATTGGCGCTGTCATCATCCTGCTGAACTTTGGCCCCGTAAAATACTATGGCGAATTCGAATTCTGGTTCGCCTCCGTCAAGGTCCTCGGGATCCTCGGCCTCCTCCTCCTCACCATCATCCTCTTCTTCGGCGGTGGCCCCACCCGCGAGCCCCTCTGGTTCTCCAACTGGCACAACCCGTCCCCCTTCAATGCCTACCTCGTAAACGGGCCCACGGGAAAACTCTCCGGCTTCCTTGCCACCATCTGCTTCTCCGTCTACGCCTTCGCCTTCGCCCCCGAACTCCTCGTGTCGACCGCTGGCGAAATGCAATCGCCCCGCCGCAACGTGCCCAAGGCCACCATCCGCTACTTCTACCGCCTCGTCGCCTTCTACATTCTCGGCGCCCTCGGCATCGGCATTATCGTCTCGTCCAAGAACCCCGGCCTACTCACCGGGACCACCACCGCCGGGGCATCCCCCTGGTCCCTCGGTATCAAGGCCGCCGGCATCCGCAGTCTCGACCACGTCATTAACGCCGTCGTCCTCCTCAGCGCCTGGTCCGCCGGGAATTCGTATCTCTACATGGCCTCGCGCGTCCTCTACTCGCTTGCCGTTGCCGGAAATGCCCCGTACCTCTTCCTCCGCTGTTCGAAAAGCGGCGTCCCCTACTACGCCGTGCTGGCTAGTGCAGCCTGGAGTTTGCTAGCCTACCTCAATTGCGCGGCGGCCGGCGCCGCCGTCTTCAATTGGTTTGCCAACATCATCAACACGGGCAGCTTCATCTCGTGGATCTGCTGCGTCATCATCTACTATCGCTTCCGCGCCGCCGTGGCTGCCCAATCGCTAACCGGCGACCTCCCCTTCCGCTCACGGCTGCAACCGTACGCCGCAACGGTGTCACTAGTCGGCTTTGCCGTGCTATTGATCCTGAACGGCTTCTCCGTCTTTGTCCACGGACACTGGAAGACGGCAACGTTTATCACATCGTACTCGGGCGTCTTTATCTTTGTGGCGCTGTACATTGTGCACCGGGGGACACTGGGGCGGAGGGATCCGTGGTTTTGGCGGGCGGAGGAGGTGGATTTGAGGAGTGGGTTGGCGGAGGTTTTTGCGGCGGAGGGTCCGGCACCGAGGCCAGAAATGTGTTGGGAGAAGTGGAAGGCAGTGTTTGAATAAGAAGCGAGGGAGAAGATGGAGTTGTGGTTGGCTTTGGCCCGCTGTCCACCGGAGTAGGTGAAGGGGATGGGGGATAACGTGTTAGGGTATGGCTTTGTTCGTTTCTTTTGTTATTCTCTTTTCATGTAATAATCTCGATTTCAATGCCATAAGTAATGAACATTTTGTTTTGTTGTGCTCCGTTTCATCTCTCATCACTATGATGTCGGTACAAATGAAGCTGCACGTACCGAGAGTTCTTATAAGTTCCCCTTTCCAGCAATTTGAACCCTGAACCCTTTCACCTATTTAGTAGGCTTAATAGATTTTAACCCTTCCATTATGCCACCGCCACCCCCATATTGTCCAATTGTTAATTCCTTAGCCGTAATTGTCCCTGATCCTTCTATAACCACCGCCACCATCACATCACCATTTATAAATTTACCTGCCACACCGTTTTCTCGTTTCACCGTTTCACCATCAACCACGCCACAGCCACATAACCCTAAAGTTCACTATTACAAGTTCTATTACATAACAAATGTTCATGCATGTATATACCACAATATTTTTTTTTGATTAAAAAACACGACACAAAGTGCATCGTCGCAATCGTCGGCCTGCAGCAAGCAAGATGCAACAAGAGTCCGGCCGAGTAACGCCATCCTGTTAGAACCAGGGTGGATCTAGGGGATGGAGTCGGGCCACTGGGAGACAGAGTGTGGTTGTGCATTTTTTTTCTTTGTGACACTGGCGTGAACTGGTGATGTGGGGTTGGAGGAGGTTAGGTATCTATTTACACGTATGTATGTATGTGTGTATATACATATACGGCGGGAACAGACATGCAGAGTTAATCACGTAGACAGATTACCGAGGAGAGGAGCCATTTATATACATACATACATACAGATGTAAATAACTGGTTGACTGGCTAGACTTGGCATAAGCATGACAAAGAAAAAGAAAAGAAAAACACCCTCTTACAAAGTTGGGCAGTGCCACTTCCAGGATATCACAAAGTATCTCGAAAAAAGGTACAAGGGTCAGGAACATATCTACACACACGCACATTTTACGAGACATTCCTCAACTACTCCCTTCGGGCACAGCCAGCCAACGCAGGAACAAAGGGGGAGGGTGTTGAGATTTTTAATAAAAAAGAAAAAAAGAAAAAAAAAGGCATGGTACAGTTTTCTCTCAAACTGTATGACACGATCAGACAAATAACAATAGATATCATGCACTTAAATATGCCATCCATCCATACATTCACATACACATACACATACACGTAAATACACACAGTAAAGTGTAATGATTATCCAACATGGCGAAATTCCACACATTTGATTGGACGCCACGACGACTGGCCAAGGTTGGCGGTGTACTAACAAGAGGAAAAAAAGAGGTTGGAGATGGTGATTCTATAGAAGACAAAGAACCAGGCAATGATTGTGTGAAAATCACTGTATATTGTTGTATGTACTTTGGGACGAGGATGGAGGAGGAAGACGAACAGGAAGGACAGAAATGAATGTATTGAGAGTTGTGGTCGACTCGTGCTCAAGGAGTTTTTGGCTGGTTGATCATCACAAGAATCAACAAGGAAGAACAAGAACAAGGCGAAGCCTATTGTAATATGACTGATTGCTTTTGGGCTCTATATATACCATTTGCATTGTAACAAATAGAAAATAAATATAAAATTAGATACAATTAGTCAACGTAACAAATTGCACAGTATACACGTACATTTATTCGTATTCACCGCAAACTAATATAGTCTATAAAATGTCTATGGACACCACCATCACCACCTAACAACCCGTATTCTTTACATAGACTTCATCATGCGCCTCACGCAATGTCCAACATTCCCAAATCCCAATCCTAATATCAACCTAACTTGTCTCTTCTCTACCATGTCCGTCGCCTTGACCCCAACTTTACAATCCGCCATTCCCCGCACACCCGCATCATCCTCCCGTCCTCCAGAACATTCCCCAATCCCTCGAGCAATCGATCACAAGTATGACTGAAAGATGCCACCATTATCAACCCTAGAATAAATAACACAATATTTGTTTATTATATATTTTACATTTATATATGGTAACTAAATATCTAAATATTTACACCGCCACCCGCCTCAACAGCACTACCACATCCACAACCACAGTACCAAACACTGTTCCCACCCCGTTTCACCCTAATTTCCGGCCCCTTCACTTGCTTGACAAACGCCGCATTTCACACGGGCATGAGAAACGACTATAAGAAACGGGATTGTCTCTGGGTGAAATATCCTCTTTGTTTTCTCTCTCTTTTTTATTTTCTATCATGATCTTCTTCTTCTTTTCTTATTCTCTTATAAACAACAACTTCGCTCGTTCGTCTTCTTCTCTCGACGCATACATATAACAACACGCTATACACAAGCATCTCTATAATCATTCATATAGACTTCTTTAAATTTTTCTGCAACTCCACCCCCCAATAATTTTAATCAAAATGCAGCTGACCACCTTCACCTCCGTCCTCTTCCTCGCCACCTCTGCTCTGGCCGTTGCCAATCCTGGTATGTACCTACTTCGTCCAACCCACCCGTTCACGATCCCGCCCTCGCCTATCGACCCCAGCTCCAAGCCCCTTCCACCCCCGTCCTTTTCCCCACATACACGCTAAAATAAGTCTCCCACACCCTGTCCGCCATTATCGCACAAAATAAAAGACAAAAACTAAGACTAACATCACCGCCGTTAGCCCCCATTCCCGCCCCCTACCTCATGGTCCGCCAATCCAACACCACCGCCCCCGCCGCCCCTAGCGGTGCCGCTGGCTCCAACAGCAGCGCCACCGCCACCGCCACCGCGTCCAGCTCCAAGGCCACCTCTTCTTCCAAGGGGTCCACCAAGACCTCTTCCTCTTCCTCTTCCTCTGCTTCCTCCACTGACGTTGCCGGGTCAGCAGCTGATATTCGTGTTGGGATGGGTTCGCTGGTTGTCGTAGGTGCTGGTGCCGCTGCTTGGATGCTGTAAAGGGGGCAATAGTAAATGGGATGATAGGATTGTGATTATGTTTTTAGTCACAGTGCACTTCAAGTGGTAAATGCGCCGCTACCTATGGCTTCTGGTTTTTGTGTGTACGGTTTCGTGTTTTGTTTTTTATAGTAGAGCGTTCCAGTTTGACTTGAGGGGTTAGGAATACCAACACCGCTCTTCACATTCACATAATAACTATTTACAAAATAACCAGAAAACTCCCAAATACCCATACTGTGATCCATAAATATACCATGTCTAGTCCGGTGTAACCCATCCAACCATTTACCACTCACTCATCTGCTCACTATGCAACGCAAACGTCGACGACGCATCCACCGGAATCGCCGCCTCCAACACCTTCCACGTCTTTCCATTATCATCCGATCCCAACTCCGTAATAATACTCCCATGCCTCTGAAAGAAGATTCTTTGGTGTGTCGGCGTCGACCGCATCCGCACCACCGCAACATCAGACCCCGGGATAACCACCGGGTACAGCGGCTCCGTCCCGTGGACCTCACCGTCAGAGATACTCGTCAACATCAGCTTGTTTTGATCCGAGACAGCAACGACACGCGTCTCCTCATTGTTCCACGCCACCGCCGCCACATTGGCAATCAACGAATACGAACCCTTAATCTTCAGTTCACCTGCAAACCCTGTTAGCGCCAAACCCTCGCAATATCAACCCTAATCCCCTTTCTGGCATCATGACGTAAGCGGGAATTAACTTACCCTTGTTGACTTTGCTCTCCTCATCTAGCATCAACTGCGACGGCGCCAAATTCGCCTGCTGATAGTATAGATACACACTCGTGGCATCTAGTCCTTGCACTGGCGTAACTGCCAACCCGGAGCCGGGCGATGCTTCGGGGAATTGATCAAACTTGGTCCACGGGGAAAAGTCGTTGCCGCGTTGGACGAGCTCGATGATTTTGTTGGAGCGGTCTTGGTAGAAGAGACGGACAATGGCGGGGTCTTTGGCATGGTAGCCGACGGCGGCGATTTTCGAGTAGGGAGCGGCCTCAAAGTTAAGTTTAGTGAGGGGGCCGTAGTACCAGGTGCCATTGCCGGAGGAGCCACGCTAGGGAGGGTGTGGTTAGTGGTATGTATTAGCGGCAATTGATAGAAAGACTCACCTCGACAACAGTATTTTCAGGACCAATATAGTAAACGCGGATCTAAGAAACATAGATATTAGCACATTGGTCATGTAAACAGCGTAGATTCCGAGACAATACTTACTTCTTTGCCGTTGTTCCAGGTAATGGCGGCAATGCCGGTGTTCAGTTTCGCCTTGCCGACAATGTCGTCCTTGCGTTCCTTCCAGCCCTTGCCGGTATCATAAAAGGTCTGGCGAACGTAACCATCCATATCCTGGTAGTAGACCCGGATGTGGTCACCATCATCATCCTGGTACGAGATGGCGGCAATAGGCGTCCGGTTGAGAATGGGAGCCATTGTGTGTATATATATATATATATATATATGTGTGTCTGTGTATATCAATCTCAAATAGGCAAATGGTATTGAGTAGAATGTGTAGAAAAAGAAGGATGTTCCAACTTAACGACGAGTCTTATGTTGTAAAAAGTAGATGAGAGAAAAAAAAACAAAAGGAACAAGGAAACGATAGTCTCGCTCAACTCCAGTCGATACACCTCTTATATGTTTTCCTTCTCTCCCCGCACCTCTCCCTCGTCATATCTCCAAAAACCCATGCCAACTCACGTTCCTGATCCCCGTAAACAGGGAAAACAACCCGCCCCAAGCCCCGTCCCACTCCCGCGACATCCCCGCAGCCCTCAGCCATACATAACCCAATCATACATAATCACCAAACTAGAAACTACTCGCCCTTTCCTTCTCTTTCCGCTTCAGCTACGCCCTGCTATTTACGCATGCCAAAGTTGAAGACAAAATAACACACATACCCGATTCCGATTAAATTCCGTCCACGGTAGACAACTATGTATGGGTATGCATTTGCGTGCCGAGTATGTCTCCGACTTCCACAAAGGGTGAAGTAAGACAGTTTAACGGAGTGACGTCATAGACAAGTCTCGATTCTTGCTGTCTTTTTTCTTTTTCTTTTTGTGAACTTCCTTAGTCTTCACCAAGGTACTGTTTCTTCATTTTCTTTTCCCGCAGTAATGTCGCTTGTGGCTTTCAGGTTACTTTTTAGTTGCCACCGCCTATCAAGAAGTTTGGGTCATTAGGTCATGTGATCAATGCTTTCATCTTTGTTCATTGTCTTGTCGCAACAAGAAGAAATGAATATTCACAAATTCGACGAGACCGGTGGCAATATGTTGAATGCATTGCGGTTAAAGATTGTAAATAGGCGACTCAGCCTGCCGTGGGAATGGAACTCTGAAATGCGTGTCTGCGTAAGTGGCCGCAAAAAATAAAAGAAAAAAAAAAGGTTCCGTCGTTTTGACGTTGTTCGCTGGTTAGGGGTAATGTAGACGGTGCTATCGACTTGTTCTATGCTTCTGCGGGCCGTCGGTAATGCGGTAATGTAAGTTGTTCAATTGATGTCTAACACCCACTGTATTTGTAAACTATGTGGTTGTGTTTCTCGTGCCGCCGGACTACTCTCCGCTACAGAGCCGAGAGAAACCCAGCTGAACTCCGAATCAGGGTTACGAATATAGGGTTTATGATAACCTTTCTCACATGATCATTTCAATTCAACAACTGCATTCATTTGTTGTAGGTCTATATCATGAGCGCTCTTTCAATCCCTTTCTTCCGTAACCAAGCCTCGGTTCTCACAACCTGGACTACATAAGCGATGACCACGATTGGCCACGATCCAAAAGGAAAATCAATAACAATAACATATCTGTAACATTTTCAGATATACCGACCCCAGATTCCACAGAATTCGAACCTTGATAAGGTCCACAGCTGGCATGGGGTAATGAGTAATGAGGGGTAAAAGTGGCCTGATCACTCGTGAATATATACAAATTCTGGTTCTCTCATTCTCTCACTGTTATTATCCATGAATTCCATCATTCTCAAGTGGAATTACCGTATACTACATATACAATCATCACTTTAATCAAGCATTTGCGTGCATGCTGTATTGGATACTTAACCAGTTCATGACTTGATCAGACAGCTATCAAAGACTTGCAGGTTTACCTGCCAAAGACAGTCTATGGCAATACTTGTTTGCAAGCTTAGCTACGACATATCAGAGATTGATAACCAAAGCTGGATGTAGCGGCCAATCAAATAATCAATCAATTGCTTTGATGTCTTCTGTGAACGCCCACTGGATGACCATTGTTGCATCGCGGCGATCCGGTCGACAAGCACAAACAACCTACAAACCAGACTTCTACCACCAGAACCGGTGCCTCTATCCTTAGGGTTGGTATTACAACCCTAGTAACCCTGGAGTGTTTCATGACATATTCCGACGTCGGCGACTTGAGCATATGATTGAGTTTCATACGTTTGTTTGAATATAATGTATTTACTTATTATCAGCGGTGGCCAGCGGCTCCCAAAGCTACCGCAGAACCTTAAGAATATTGTAAAGATTTCTGTTACTGCATATGTAGTCCGTGCTCAGGAAGATATGTAGCTCGGGGATAGAAATACATATATTCCATGTATTCCGGATGCTTCATTGCGTGAGGAAGTAGGATTTTGGCAACATCGATATCTTGGGCTTAGGGAGAAACCGGATATGTGGAGAGTTGTGGTGATGGGTGGATTGGGCGGTGTCGAGGGCATACGTCATTGATATCCGGCGGGTGAGGGGAGGTTATGCGCAGGACATCGCGATGAACTGTTCCTAGTAAACAGTTGAGAGTTCGTGATGCTTGTTTTCTTCGGATGAATTTATGCTTGATTATAGATGGATTTGTCATAGATACATTGTGGAGGCTCAACTGCCATCTGGGGACTGCGTACAAGTTGTCCGCGCCGTGGCCGACCCGGCCGTCTTGCTATATACACCCCCTCACCTCTAGCTCCTCTTTTTTTTCTATATATTCCCCGCAGTGTAGTTTTATCACTCTACGAGATCTACAGGATATAATGTCCTGGTTGGTGCCGACTTTGTGGCCGCAATATCGCAATATAGAAATATATGATGGTCAAGTGACATGGTATGTTTTGATAAACTCGAAACGGGATGATGGATGTCTCTGAGTCAATACGTAGATACATAACTATTGCTCTAACACAAAGGGCGGCTGACGTTGCTTGATTGGGCGGGATATATGTAAATAGGCTGCGACATTGGCTTGTCTTAGGTTGTATGTGCAGAATATTGAGACACATACCGGTTCCACAATCTCCAGCTTCCCGCGTCTGTGGCCCAATGTTGGGGTTGTAGGTAGAATTTTACACAAAACAACAGCAATTTCTAAATTTGTACTTCTACACACAGAATCCATAAAATCTCATTATTGTGGTCGTGCGATCAGGATTTGGAATGCCGCCAGACTACAGAAAAAAAAACTTTGAGCTCGCTCTCGGATGACGGAAATCTAGATCCTACTAGATAACTTCTAGTGGCGCCATTTTACTCCTTTTTGAGCGAGCCTTGTGATTCTTTAACTTTCTTGGACCCGTTGTCCGACATTTCTCGAAATCGGAGAAACCCCATCAGCCCCTTGCTCCGGGGGAGTGTGGCCACCTTTAACAACCACAGATTGGAGATGTTTATATGTATTGCCAGATTAGAATGGCAATGCGAAACGACTCTGTGGTCACTGATAATAGCTGATTACCGCTTTTGGAGATTCATGGCTGGGATATCGCAAATCTGGTTGCATTGGGGGTGCCCGAGTTGGCGTGATCTTTGGCTTTCTATGCGTGTTGCCTGGAAGTGGGGGATGGGGAGTGTGCATCTCTTGGCTTGCATGGGATCAATCTTATTTGGGTTGGAAACTCAATGACATGGTAGCAGTGTGTTGCAGTATGTTGTGATCAAGCGGATGAGTGATAATACCGGCGGATGGGAATTGGAATATAACAATGGAGCCCGGCGGAGGAGGGGGGTGTGGTAGCTTAGGAATGGGACGACATGGGCAACAAGACTAACGGGGAAAACGACACTGAATCGGAGACACGCGGATGTGGGTTTTGAAACGTGTATAACTAGACGATATCCCATCTTGACTATTCTCTTTATTTGAAAGAAAACCTTCTCTTTCTCTCTTTCTCATTGATCTTTCTTTCCATTCATCATCACCATCAATCTCTCAAATCCCAACCTCTTCTTGGACCCCACATCGAGAAAACCCTTACTCTGATAGCGAACCCTCGTCCTAATTGCGTTTTTTTACCTGACTAATTGGAAATCCATCGCCTACGGCACCCCGGTTCAAACGTTCAATTTCCCGCCCACGAAAAAAAAAGAAATCGATTCCGACCCGATTCCCCCCGTGCCTCGCTTCTCGCCAACGCTTCCCTGAATAATCTCAGTCCATTTCCTCTTCGGTCATCCTCTGATCGTGACAAGGCAAAACCTCTTTTATCGTCTTTAATTGTTCATTCTTCCTCTCTTCTCATCCAATCTTTTTTCTTTTCTCGTTTCAACTTTAGAGACCGCAATACTACAATCATTACAAAAACACTCTTATACTTCGATATATACACATCATTCACAATGAATGCCACTGTAGTCCGCCGCGCCGCCTCTGCCGCTGCTCACGCTGAGCACGCTCCCCTCATCAAGTTCCTCGGCAAGCGTGTCTACCCTCGTATGTTTTTCCCTCCTCCCATCGCCAATTAATTTCCCCTCAATCAACGCCCCTCCCAAATCAACCAACCCCTCACTAACCAAATATCCTCCAGCCGCCTCCCAGATCGACCACACTCCCACCCCCCACCCACTGTCCCCCACCGGCACCCTCCCCAGCCCTGTCCGCCACGCCAATTTCTCTTCCTATCGCGACCACGCCCAGCAACACGGCCCCCTCCGTAACTCCATCCGCGCCATTGGTGCCGCCGGTTCCCAACTCGGCCCCGTTAACCCGCTACCTGGCGTCTACTTTGACCGCTCCGAGCTTCCTTCTCAGTACCACTATGCACGCATCGACCTGGATGAGATCGAAGCTATCGAGTCGGGTGGTGCCTCTGTCGTCGCTTAAATTTGGCGGCGAGGGGCTGTTGAGGGGAACCGGAGTTTCCATGATGAGCAATAAACGGAATAGGGCTGCCGGTGTCTCAAAATTTTGTATACATCATTGATCGTTGGTGTTTACCGACAGTCTTCATACCAGCGATGTTCCCGGCTAAATAAACGCTGACATCGACAGAAATTTCCACGATACAGAACATTACCGTTCAAAACCGTCTCAGAGACTCCTTTTAAAGTCAAATTTTTGCTCAGACGCCACCCGACACGACCATCATTTATTCCCGCCTTTTCTCTCCCGGACTTGAATCCACCCTACCCCACTGGAGTTCACCAACCTTCTCCCTTCATCATCAACCCCTCCTTGTATCCACCATCTTACTGTGAATGCAGTTGAGTCTGCAGGTCGTCACTTAGTGGAGGGGGACTTATCGTGCAGATGCAATGTAACACCAAATCCCTGGCTATCTGCGCACAATGCGTGTCGCCGTCGGACAGAGTCGCTGTCAGCAGCTGGCGGGTTTTCGCAAGGGTGGGGAATTGTATAGCTGTCGGTAATCACGGGTAAGGATTTTTTTTTGGAGGGACGCGGTTATAGTACGTTGTGATGTCGGCTTATATAACATTCATATTATTGGTCACTGGTGTCGCTTTGATGGGCAGCCTTGGGCTTGGATATGATGA
Organism: Ambrosiella cleistominuta; assembly: GCA_017139545.1. Classification (NCBI taxonomy): domain Eukaryota; kingdom Fungi; phylum Ascomycota; class Sordariomycetes; order Microascales; family Ceratocystidaceae; genus Ambrosiella; species Ambrosiella cleistominuta. The sequence continues at coordinate 44,263 of JABFIG010000135.1, read as the reverse complement.
CCTGCAGACCATATAACCTGTAGGTTTTTCCTTTGGATAAGTCTCAGGTATGTGATTGTGGACCTTGGGTCGACTTTTCATGACTGAACGTCGAAACATTAGACAGACTCTGTCTGATATTACCAGGTATCTTGTTTTTTCTTTCTGTATTTGCTTGTTATTTGCCGGTGTTATGAATTCTGGGAAAGTCAGCGCAGTGCAGCGTTCTTATTAATGAATAAAAGTATCAATTACTCTTCTGTATTATTCAATCTCCGTTCTCACTAATGTTGTGCATGCTTCCTGTGATATGTGTTCCTTCGTCTTGCATGTGTAATCTGGACATTCAAGCCTTGACGCAAACATAGCTGCTAATATTCAAATCATCACAGCCATCCGTAATATCATTCCACTTCTCAAACTCTGCTTCTTTAACATTGACCGCCTTGACAATCTTTTGGCAAATATCACCTTCCGTAACCTTGACGTACTTTTTGCATTCCTTGGTGACACCCTCACAGATATCCTTCTTGGGGGGATCGGTGACGGTGGGCTTCTTGATGGATGTTGAGGTGGGTGGAGGTCGCCAAGGTTGTTGGGGTAGAAGCAGAAGCCGAGGGGGCGGCGGTGCCAGTGGTGTTTGTTGTGATGCAAAGGCCAAGGCCGGGCTGAAGATTGGTGCACTTGGTCTGGTGTTGTTATTAGTTGGGTTATCAAAACTTGGAGGATAGGTGGTAGACTTACGTTGGTGTCGGGGTTGAGGGACTAAAGAGTATCGTAGGTCACGGATTAGGCTTGGACAATGGTGGTGCAGGTGTCACCTGGTTGGACGATGTACCAAGAGGCACAGGCGGGGTTCTCGTTGTTGAGGTGGAAGGCTGGGCGGATGGTGGTGGTGTTGATGAATGCGACATTTGAGGCGGGGCCGGTAGCGGCAAGGGAGCTAGAAATGATGCCGGTGGGGAGATGCATTTTGTAAGTAAGGAATGTGTAACAAGGAGTGACTGTAGTGATGTGTTTGTGTGTGCATCTGTTGGTGGCAAGAAAAGTGAATTGAAATAAGGACACTTGAGAGGTACTTATACATCTGATACGACTTCTTTGGACAGGTCTCTTGAACATTCTGGTTTCTAGGAGTCACTCCTCATATTCTTTCAAACAATCTCTGGATCGCAGAGAATCATCATCTCCATTCTTTGTCATGTGGAGATATCATGATCTGAGTGTCAGATCGACCATTATGGCTTCAAGGTTCTTCATAGTGTTGATACTTGACCATACACATGGACTTATTGTCATGGTGTTGGTTTGAATCTTTAGGATTATATCTAAAAAAGATGAATTCAAAAGTATCCCATGACAATCCGATGATTTGTGATCTGATAATGATCATGATTATGACAACTACATGATTAGGGTTTCAAACACTCAGACCCTCAGCCCCAAATTTGACACGCAAAACGACCAGGGTTAAAATGAGCCAGAACCCTCGAAACAGTGACAAGCCACAATACCTGCTGAGTTGAGAAGTTGCTGATAAGAGTCATAATCCGTATGAGCTTGAAACGTCCAAGAGGTCAAAACTTGTCAGCAAAGCCCATCAATATTACCAGCAAACGTTAAGGCTCCCAGGATCTTCAAAGTCTAGAGCATGCTGTGTTGGGCTGGCAATTGCTTGTTTTTCGTTTTTCGTTTTTTTTTTCGTAAGATGTTTCCCCGTGTTAAATCAAATTTGCCCTGGTGTTTCTGATGGAAGAAGGTGGGCTTTGATGCTGCGAAATAATTGGTGCAATTTTTTCCCTCTTGCTTTGATCGTGAATGGATTTGTTGGTAATTGTATATACATGCATGTGGTAACGGGTAATTCTGTTTGGTGGATTTCTCAAGGACACCAAGCGCTTCTCCCATAGTTTCCCTTTTCTTTAATTTAATTGCCTTATTCGCGTTATATATTTTGCAAGTTCCATTAGGAGTTGAATGAAGCTGTCGGTACTCTCCGGAGTTTGTCACATTATGCGCCATTCTTGACCCACTTTGAGTTTATTCATTCTGGCTTGCTACCACAACTTCATGATGCAGTGGTAGTCGGTAGGTCTCTTGTTTCAAAATCTTTTGTATATACTACATTTTCCCCCACGCTCATTCTCAACATACGTGTATCCATATCACATACTTTCACGACTTGCGTACACCCGTTTCGGTGTTTCATCGCTAGTAGTTGTCGCTCATTCACATCCCGGACGCGGCCACGAATGCGCTGTCGTCTCAGGCAATCTCGCCTTGTTTCTGTCAACATGCCGATTGATACCGACTGAATCTTTCACCTTCATTCGCATTTGGTACAGCAGTTCAGCTTCCTCTTACTTTCCTTAACCGTCACAATCCTTACAAAACATAACGGCTCGGTACATTCGCCATCTGTACCCTAACGAAACCCTCGACATCTCGATTGCTCGCTCTTCCTCGATCTTCACCAGGGCATCACGGAACCCGCAGCTATACCTACCGCATCGACCAAAATTATACCATCCACGTTTTCTGCTTCAACGCTACTATCTTCCATTCTTGCATATATATAGTTCATCTTTTTTTCATCGACTTCCGATTAGCTCTTTTTCAGTCGGCATGTTCGCCCTTGATCCGCCATTGCTCCAGTGACGTCGCCACTATCTGAAACCATATACAGAACAAGACATTCTGAAGCAAGCAAGGGTGACTATTCCACTATACAAGCTTTTTATTCCGAATCTTGTGATACCTACATTTCAAGGGTAACCTCGACACTACCTCCGAACCGGTCTTCTGTATTATACTGTAGTACCAAACTTGTTGCTGCTGGTGACTTGAACCCAAAATCTAATAAGTTTGCTGGCCGCAACGGGTTATAGGTTTCACCAGCACGGACGTTAGTCATGCCGATGCTTTCCCATCTCCGGTTCCATCGGCGTGGTGCGTCGAACCCCACTTCACCGACGACGTCTTCCGTGCCCCAGGAGGGTCCTTGGACCTCATCACAAGGTGGATTACAACAGACGCAAGGGAACTCTCAATATCTGCAGGCGTCACAGCCGCATCAACAGGCGCCATTACCACGCAGATCAAAGACCAAGTCTTTGTTGCTCTCGCCATCAAATTTTGGCAGCAATAGCTTCGATGCAACATCTTTTTCACTGCCTGCGATTCTACAAGCTTCTGGCGCAGGGGCCATCGGGATCACTGCCTCGGACAAACACTACGAGTCCAACATCAATAATAATCAATCCCCAGGACCAACATCCAATAATTCTAATCCAGATCTAAATACAGGCTTTATAGGTGGAGTCGCGCTGAAGAATTATCAAAATCGACGTCACCAGGCACCTGCAGGCGGGCCAAAAATCGAGGCGCCCACGTCGAATACGAGCTCTGCACCTACTTCCGGTACATCTGGAGCAAACAATGTTACTCAAACTAATGCAACAAAACTGCCGCCACCGATAAAGACAGACGTGGTTCTAGGCTCTGTTGGCGGCCGGTATTCATTGCCAGCGCAGGTATCGCCGAGTTTCATAACTAGTCCTGCCGGCTCTTTTTTATCTTCTGCTCCCGGAAAGAGTCCCTCTTTTGTTACACCGACTGATCGTCAGAGCCTACAACAGGAGCGCCAGAATCAGAATCAAAACACACAGGAGATGCAGGTCGCTCTTAATCATCCACAGACTATGGCTCTTCCAAAGAGCAAGGTCTCCTCTGGTGGGGGTGCTATCATTGTGGGGCCTACTGTGGAGAAGAGCTCGGCCCCACCTCCGAAAAAGTCTAAGGGCATCACGTTTTTGCGACCTGTTTCTACGCTACTTATGCGTCGCAAGGCCAACAACAGCGTACCTGATTTATCGCCGCTCAAGGGCCAGGAGGAACCTTTTAATGATCCGCGTATCCGCGGTACCAAGGTACACGATTGGAGTGCTCCACGTCCCCGACTGGTACCCGACTCGGCTGCTGCTTCCCTGAGTGCCAATGCTGTTACACAGAACCCTGGGCATTCCTCGTCCACGGGTCTGCTGGACCGGGTACCGCCTCGGAAGCTGTCTATGTCTGCATCTGCTTCTGCCCTGAAACCATCAACATCGAGCATGGTTTCCAGCACGGAAGTGACTGTAAAAGATGCGTCATCACTTCCGACTTCTTTGAAGTCGAGTCCCTCTTCGGCTTCGGCAGCACCGTCCGCACTACACCCAATTAATGATGCACCAAACGAGGCTCCGGGATCTAGAGAAGATCAACCATCACACTCCGTGTCAATCAAATCACAGAGTTCACAACACATGTCACTCTCGGGAGGGTCACTTAAATCATCTATTTCACGACGCATGAAAAGCACATCATCACGATTTAGTTTCGACATGATTGGTGCTGCTAAGCAGGAGAAGATTCTGGAAGAGCGCCATCGTCTGCGCCATGGAGAACCTGAAGAGCCTGAACTGCCAAATACGTTTATGGAGGGCGATGAGAGATTTGAGGGTTTCGATATGAATGATTTCGACTATGACGCCATGATGGAGGGCGATGACTACGAGGAAGAGATTCCGGGGCACAACTTTGACTACGACGAAAATGAGATTATTGAGGAAGAGGAAGAGGATTTGTTTGAGTATGACCAGCAGTATGGAACTGGACCTAAGATACCCAACAACTACGATGATTACACTTTAGAGGCAGAGGAAGACAACGTGCCCACCGTTGGTTTAGGGCATCTGACGTTACAGGATATACTATCTGCTGAACGGGCCGAGCGCGAGAAGCAACAACAGCTGTACCAGCAACAAGGACAAGTACGAGGAGAAGAACAACACCAGGAACGAAATTCGCCTCAGCCTGATACTGCTCAATCGACCCAAGAGGCCAATCCTTCAATTATCGAACAGATTGTTGAAGGAGCTCCTTCCAATCACAATCCGGGTTCCGCTTCCCTCAACACTGACGACTCACAAAACTTTGGTGCCTTTAAATTTCAAAGGTCCAACCCTGCTTCAGACATTGGCAGCCTTAAGAGTCCTCATAGCGTGGGTCAGCAACCAACACCTCGTGATGCCGAGGGTAGGGTCATTGGCTTTGCTTGTTCGGGCACTGGAGATACACCTTTAGGGCTTTCACCACTGAACTCAGCTACGCTACAGGTTATGGATGCTGCTAGTGGTGACAACTCAATGTTTGTACGTATCAATTCGCCATTGTCTTCCTGTGGCGAGCCTTCGCCTGAGGCGGTACCATTAGAAGAACAAGAGATGTTCAAGATCCATGCACCGGCAGTAGAGAGATTGGGTGCTCTGGCAGACGAAGAAAAGGCCTTTGATAAGACCCAAGAAAATGAGTTTGCTGGAGAATTCCTCAATGACGAGTTTACTAAAGGTGATGATACTTGGTTTGACGAGACTCTGTTTGATTTGGATGACACTGATCACTATGGCCGGCCGATTCCTGGTGCTTTTGCAATAGCCCAGAAGGCAATTCAGGAAGCTAGAGAGAAGCAGAAGCTGGAAATGGAAGGGGCACAGGCTGCCAGCAATCAGGCCAAATCTGTTGAGTCTAAGGCTGTTTCTAAAGCTGTTAACGATAAACCTGCATCTCCACAAAAGTCCGTCAAGGATGGCTTGGAGGGTCCTCCCATTCTTGCTCCTATCATGATTCCCACTTTCTTGCCAATCAAGCAAGCTGAAGGGCCTCAGCAAGACTCTATGGTGAATGGTAGCATCAATCCTTTGGGTATTTCATCAGATGTCGCGCATGGTAGTCAAATTCGTGGCATCGGCCCCGAGACCAATCCCCGGGATATAATGGCGTATCAGGTTGCCCTGGCTGCTGCTGCTCAGAAGGCAGAGGCTGATGGCAAGTTCAAGCGGGAGTCTTGGGATGTCGATCCGATGTATGAATACAACGAGGACAATGGGCTAGCGGGATATGAAGACGAAGACGATGATGCTGGATTCAATGGGTATAGCTACGATGACGACAATGGCGATGGCTTTAACATGGCGGACTATGAAAATGACGATATGGATGACTACGGTCTCGGCGACGATGATGACCAGCGGATTATTGAGGAGGCTAATGCGACTGCGTTGGCCAACGATTTCGATGGGTGGTATGGTCAGGAGTTTGGATTCTACTCGGCGCCTCTTGGCCAACACCATCAACTGAACAATGGTACCAAGTTTGAGTACTCTAACGGCGGCTTTTTCGGTCCCACTGGGATGTTGAATGTCAATCGGAGTGCGTCGGGTCGCGTTGCTGTCCGGGAGCCCAATTTGACTCCCATCACAGAGCGTTCGGAGTATTCGAATCGTAACTCGCTGATGAGTTTGCCGGGAAATCCGTTGTCAACGTCGGGGTTCACCAGTCCTGGGTTGGCACAGTTGGCGATGATGCCGGATAATGACGAGAACATGTCGTTGTCGGCATTGTTGCGTCTGCGGTCAAAGAAGTGGGGAGGCTCGGGCGCCAGTAGTATTCAGGGTTCTCCTCGGTCGGAGAGGGCTGACGGGACGAACTCACCCCGTGCCTCGTTTATGGGCATTGGTTCTGGATTGAATGAACATTTGCGTAGCCCAATGTCTTTTGATACAGAGTTGGCCCTTGGTGAGAGTGCCATGAGCCCAGCACCCAACACAGCCTTCCAGCCTGGCCCTCCCATATTGGGCCTTGCACCTACGTCGGCACCTTCTACACAGCAAAACTTTACGTCTGCGCTTTCCTCGGGCCTTCACTCTCCATTCACAGCAAACAGGCTCTCTGGCACCAGTAGCCCTGCGCCGCTATCGCAGCCACAGTACCAGTTGTCTTTCCAGTCTGTGGTGGTATCGTCATCCACTACGGGTCCTGTGCAGAGAGAATTCCCACTGATTCCCCAGGAGCATTTTGCAGTAAATACAAATACAGTGGTAGGGGCAGTCTCAGTGACACCTGGTACCACGTCTGCGACGCTGCCGGATTTGGATGAGGAAGAAGAGGCGGATGGGGATAGTGTGGCGTCACCTGGGGTTGGTAGTGTGCTTTCTGGGGTGAGGACGGCGAATGAGACTTTGGTGGAGAGTGTTAGCGGGAGTGTTGGTATTTGTGGGGGGAAGAAGAGGGGTGATAGTATTGCGTCAGAGGGGGGACAGTGAGGGGGCATGTGATGTGGGGGGGAGGGGTACGATTGTAATTTTTTTCTTTGGACTCGGGTTGACAGGACGAGTTTATTAGTAACTAAATGGTTGATATTTATTTTTTTTGTAAGAATATGCTTCCAATTGTGAAATATATAAAAACGGACTTGCTGAAGAGCTGGAAATTGTTAGGGCCAATGAGGCGGCGACAAACTAGTGAATTATGGAACCTCGTTGCCTGTATGGTAATGGGTTCTTTGTGAGAAGCAAAGTCTCTGTCTGTCCATAACTTGGCGAATTAAAGTCACATTAAGATAAAATGGGCACCGTTGAAATCAGCGGTATTAACTACATCGACTAGTATTGTGTCTGTGGGGGTTCGTTTTATTGGGGGTGTTATGAGGGGAAGTATCGGGGGGGGGGTTCATACGGGATGTCCGTTATGGGGCCGGTAGGAAGACTAGTCCGGATTCAACCAGATGCAGTGATACTTGCCAACAAAATTATCCATCAAATTGACAATCAGTGCCTCAAAAATACCATCACAATATTAGTATCTTTAGAAAGAGCGCGGCAAGTTTCAAAACTTTGTTCGCGGGTGCCTGACGACTTGCCATCGGATGCCCGGGGAATCGGCAGCTGGGACTCAGTGCTGCAGGTACCGTGGTATGTTTTTAGGGGAATAATCGGGCAACTAGGCTAATTGGGACTAAGGCTTTCAGTTGGCGGGGATCCGTCTCCGTATCTTACCATGAATATTTGAGTCATGCATTCAGCGGGGGCCGTCCCGAAAGTATAAAGGTTGCCCGTCCCCCCTCACCTCTCTTTCTTGCTTTTCTTAGCTTCCTAGATCATATTCTCTCAGTATTATTTCAGACAAAATACTGAAATCCAACTCCAATTGCATACTACGATTTCCTTCAAATCCATCAATGCGGTACGCGGTAATTTTTTACAGCTTCTTCTTCTTTCTCACGTTCACAGTGGTCTAGACTATCAACTTTGACTTCTCCAGTCATTGGCTCCATTACCAAAACCAACCCAATCTCGCCAAGTAAGCCTACGACTTAAAATGCGTAACTTAACCCCCCAGGTTCCCCTGCCTTCCCAGTCATCGCTGACTGCGGCTGTTCGCAATGACACCACCACCACCGAGCAACTCCCTATGACCCAAGTCCCTGTTGCCACCCAGGATCCCGCCAACCCCGTCCGCCCCTCCTTGCTGAGATCATCCCTGTCATCCTCCGCACAGCAGACCTCACCCAACTCCCCACTGTCTAACGATAAAATCACCGAGTGCTCCTACGCCACCGTCCCTTTGACCCTCCTGGAGCCCGGGGATCCGCACTCGGACCCTCAGGAGCCCAGGGAGATGTTTGCCAACGAGGATCCCGTCGTCGCTCGTAAGATGGTCCTGGTCAATCAGGCAATTGACCAAATAGGCTTCACGTGGCATCACTTTAAGCTCTTCTGCCTTAACGGCTTCGGCTATGCTGTCGACTCGCAGATTGTCCTGATTCAGTCCATCATTGCGGCGCCGGCCTACATAGAATTTCGCAGGACGGGCTTCCCACACACGCTGACGTGCGTCCTCTTCAGTGGGCTTTTCCTCGGTGCGCTCTTCTGGGGCTGTCTGGCCGATGCCATTGGGCGGCGTATCGCCTTCAATTGTACGCTCTTTGGTTGCTCGGTCTTTTGCATCATTGCCGGCATCATGCCCAACTGGGGTTCACTGGCCACCGCAGTGTTGATGATTGGCTTTTCCATCGGTGGCGGCCTAGTCCTCGACGTGGCCATCTTCCTCGAGTATCTGCCTGGGAAGTACCAGTGGCTGCTCATCACCATGGCCCTCTGGTGGGGTTTCGGGCAAGCCGTCACCGGCCTCTTCGCCTACCTGTTCCTGGCACCAACCAAGTACAACTGTACATCCCCAGAAACATGCACCTTCTCCAACAATATGGGCTGGCGCATCGTCTTCTGGGCCAACGGCAGCCTCGTGCTCGTCCTCTCGCTGATCCGCGTGCTCTTCTTTAAGCTTGACGAAACGCCCGGATACCTCGTCAACGCCGGCGAGGACCGCAAGGTCATCGACAACATGATGGCCATCGCCATCAAGTACAAGCGCCCATGCGTCCTCGCCTACGGCGATCTCGAGCGTTGCGGCGTCGTAACTGTCCCGCGAAAACAAGGGTTCAGCCTTCGGGAGCTCCGCATGCACGTGACAGGCATCTTCCGCGGGAAGGAACTGGCTGTGTCGACGACGATGCTGATTTTCATCTGGGGCATCATTGGCCTGGCATATCCGCTGTTCTACGTCTTTTTGCCGTTGTATCTCAAATCGCGTGGGGCCGTGCTTGACCGGACACCTGAGCAAGTGTGGTCTAACTATCTCATCTGCAACACTGCGGCGATCCCGGGGCCGATTGCCGCCGGGTTCATGGCCAACACGAAGTGGTTTGGCCGCAAGTACACGATGGCAGTATTGGCGCTGTGCAGCATGTTGTCGCTGATTGGCTACATTTTCCTCGTGCGGGACTCTGCTTCTGAGATGGCGTTTAGCTGTGTGTCAGGCTTCTTCATCAACATATTCTATGCCGTCTTATTCGCGTATACGTCCGAGGTGCTGCCGTTGGCCCATCGGGCGACCGGGAATGGCCTGGTGGTGGGCCTGAATAGGATCATGGGCATTGTGTCGCCGGCCATTGCGTCGTTGGCGGTGAATTCGGGAAGTGCGCCGTTGATTGTATGTGCTTCTCTTTTCGGCGCGCTGACTGTCATTTCGATTTTTTTGCCGTTTGAGCCTTATGGTCGTCGCAGCTCTTAAGAAGTTAGTGGCGATGTTTTTTTTTTGTTGGGATTTATACCAAAGGAATTTATGTTTTTGCTTTGTTATCTGCGGGTCCTGGGAGTGAGATTAATCCGCATTCAGTTGGCCCATGATTAACTGTGCTACTCGGCCCCGATTCTTGATGCTGTGCTTTTGTGTTTTTTTCTTTTTTCCTTCTTTCAAGATATGATCCTCTAAGATGAGTTTTTTCTGTCATCAGAGTTTGTGCCGAGTTTGCCCCATTGATTCCGGTGCCGGTTAATTGAAAGAGATGCCGTATCATGTTCATGAGTGGGGGAACGTGAGATCCAAGGTCTGATGGGAGAGGGAGTTAACCGTCCTTTTTTATCGTTAGCCCGTTGTGATACTGGTATCTGCGGGGATGAAGAGCTTTTTGACAATTTGCGTGAATCATTTCGTAGTCTCGCTTGCTAAAGTTTACTAAAAACAAAAGTAAAAAAAAAAAATGATTAATATCTGTAGTTATAACTGATGTTGTCTAAGTAGAGTTGATGATATAATCAGACGAGGCTCGAGTAAACAGTAGGGCTTCCATGGTATCATATAGTGGCAGTGAAGTTGTATATAATAAAGCAGTCAGCTTGGCGACGCTTGTAGTGTCTTTGACACCTTGATGAGTTTAGCCCACAACAACCTAGAATGGTGGCGTAAGTTTGTGTTCAGGGGATTGTTATGGGTTAATTTACCATTAAGCTTGAATAAGTTGAAGGCGAACATTTGATTTCTCAGGTATCTCAGCTCGTCTACCTGGTGATGTACATATTTATGTATAAACAGAGAAGTTCGACTTTGTAGATGATGGACCAAGCTGGGACCTATGCTATGAGCTTTAATTTCTCAGTCCGCAATGAATACTTCTTGGCATCGGAGTGGCTAATGTTGAAATATTTACTACAAGTCTCTCCATTTCCAGTTGCCCGACTATTTACCAGGAAATAACACGCTTCCATCTCCTAATCAACATGTTATCTACTTTACGTTCTACAAAGATATCGTGATTCCGAACCAAAATCAGTAAACTTAAATATTCCTCCCTTGCTTTATCACTGACCAACTTAAAAACTTAAACTGCGTCTGCACTGCACTGACCCTTGAAACTCTCGGGTCCCGTTCTTATTTCTCTGAGAATTTCACGAGAATTTTGAAGCCACCGATATCTGCACGGCGTCTTAGTTCAAGGAAATTAGAGTCAAATCCTCTGAAATATATCATATATGTTTAGTTGTGAGGCTGACTTAAATGGTATCTATTTGTGCAATTCTGAGATGGAAATGAACCTCGGGACAAATCCCGGCCCTTGGCAGATCTTATACGGCATTCCAAAAATCTGGTGCAACTAGACATCAACATTCAGATCGGCATTCATAGAACCAGAATGAGCTCACTAGAAGTTGCAACTTCCACGGTCTCGGCTAATACCGATGTAGCATAATTACTATTACTATCTCTATCAACTGCATATATGTAGTGGGCATATATGCCCTATGAGGACAATCTGCATATATATACATCTGCCACGCGCAGTATTTTATACCGGAATAGGCATTTGACATGATTAGTCAACTCCATTTCCACTTTCCGTAGTCCAGGACTCAATTCTGCATGAATGACCTGTTCCTGCTCTGGACACCAACTGATGGCATTATCACCAAGATACCCCAATCTCTTCTTCATGAATAACCATTCTCCATTAACCTTTTCACTCCATAACCCGGTCATCCACCCACCCACCTCCTTTCCCGCCTCCCCAATCCGTCCACACCTCCGCCGCACGCTCCACCTCCGCATAAGCCACTCCGCCAAGACTCCGCTTTTCCCCAAATTCACACCTCCCGTAAACCAAGAACTTGCACGGACGTAAACTAACCAGTCAGTCCACGGAGATCTTTCAGGGCACTTTTTAACTATGTTTGCCTGTTTATGACGAGACATCAAGTGCCAGCTAAAGTTGAACCAAAACAAGAAGTTTACTTGTAGGAACTTCTGTCAGTCCAGGCTAGATAGGCATACATCGTCAACATAAAAAGAAGACAAAGCCCCACTAAGGTCATTCCTCTGTCTTTTGCTTCTCCTCACTCATCCTCATATCAACTCACTACTTGGTATCTTTAAATACCACCACTCACTCGTTTCCTCGACAAGACTACTCTTTTTATAATATAAATATACCACATCAATACCGCCAAAATGCAATTCCTCTCTATCATCGTCCTCTTGGCCGCCACTGTCCCGGCCGCCACCGTGTCCATTGAGCCTCGTCTGCAGGGCCCTTGCCCCGGCCACATGAACCAGCTGAGCAACTTGCCCTGGACCTGCTGTGTCTACTCCTACGCCTATGTAAGCGTTTCCATCTTCAGTTTTCTTTAAAATAACAGAACAAGAGGAAGAAACAAGGAAGCAACTAGATTGTAAGCTAGCTAACAATACTGCCACAGGACCAATGCTGTCAGATGAGCACCCCCCCGAACGGTCTGTCGGATATGGGCTTCCGTACTTGCGAGCAGTTTGTCAAGGACGGTGGTAACAGCTTTTAAGGTTACGGGTAGTCTGGTAGTTAAACGGGGGCAATAGTTATCAATAATTATAATATGACTTTTTAATAAAGTAAACATGTAGTTCCATGAGTGACACAAGTAGTAAGCTTGTACCAAATGTCGAGTATAATCTGTATCCCGTGAATGATTGTCCCTCTAGAAAACTTGGGCTGTCAATTTGATTGTTATATACGGACCTTAAGCAAGCTAAACATTTGTCTCAACCACGCCCATATCAACAATACACACCAAAATTTCAACCCATAAGATTCAGCATCTTACTAATCAAGTCCCATTCTCAACCCCCTTCTACCCCACCGCCTCCAGTACATCCACTTTACTTGTATCACTACGCTTTTCCCTTCAGCACAGGCCCTGTGTTCCCACAAATAAACCCCGGCTCCCCCGCTTAGCACATGAAGTCAGCAGAATACGGGTAGACTCTTTGATATTCGTGAGCTTATACCAACTGCATGAACTCCGCCCTTCATGTCATCACGCTGTGTATAAAAGCGTAATTAATATCCCCCATCTTTGAACCTATTGCTCTTAGCATCCACCAACACTACCACCCAAACACGATCCATCTCTCTGCACAATTCTTCTTGCTTGGTCATCTTCTCTCATAATTGTTACCATGCAGTTCGTCACTATCATCACCCTCTTTGCTACCGCTTTCTTGGCTGCTATAGTGGAATCCCGCACCCAGGGTCCCTGCCCTGAGAACATGCACCAGAGCCCTGTCCACCCGTGGATTTGCTGTGTCTACTCGCACACCTACGTAAGTGTCTTTTTTGAGTTTTATTTATTTGTCTTTATTTTGACTCTTGTGAAACAAGAGAGAGAGGGAAACAAATAGATGGAGAGTCAACTAACAAGGACTGCTTGATAGGGTCAATGTTGCCAGATAAGCACACTGTCTAATGGGTTGTCTGACTTGGGTTTCCGCATTTGCGAGCAGTTTGTCGAGGATGGGGCGAGCAAGTTTTAGATCTGATGAGTTAGTAGCTTGATGTACTTTTTGGGGAATGAATATAGTAATCCTCTATTAGTACAAGCTTTGTGTAATGGTCCATATGATGACTAATAATGTGTATTTGGTGTAACGTTGACCTTATATGGTCATTCACGTGTAGTAATTATGAGCAGTGTATGCTTACTGCAACATAAACCTGTTCTTATCATCTTATCAGTCTTGTAGACATGTCATCATGAGCTTATTGTGGAGTCCTATCATAGTTAACAGTAGATTTCACGATTATATAAACAGAATGGTTTTTACTAGTTACACATTCCTCCCACGTGGGCATGAGCTTTTGTGTGTAACATTATAAAAATCAATCATAATTAGAATTTCCAGAAACTTGAGGCATAGTCAATAATGGACTTTAATGGTTATCTATCATGACCAAACATGTTTTCTCTTCATAATAACCTATACGCTTGTGGCCATACGCTGATAACACCATGATACAGCCATTATGTTGTGTGTAACAGGCGTCAAGTATCCATTTACTATGAAGTTCAAACTCGTCTTTCTATCCAATGACAAAACAATTAGATATTTAATTGAGTCGAATGTTACCGTAGAGATCCTCCTGCCATGATATCTCTCCACATTAGGTATCAAGCTTCCCAGCCTCTTATACACTTACTAAATTAATATTAATTAGCCACATTTACTTGTTCGGCAACATCACCCAGCCGACCCGCCAGTATACTTCACAAACCATCCATCCGCCATCTTGATGACCATCCCGATGTAGATAGCCGCATCAATATTCGAGTCAACTGACTCTCCTCCTTGATGATTCCAAGGGCAACCAATCGGAAGTCCGGCCACAGAGGTCCGCGGAAGTGAATACCGCCGGTAGTCTGTATTCTAAGATACCTATAAAACACACCGAGAACCTCTTGTCCTAGTTACTCAGTCACACTCTTCTCTTGGCCATCACCAGCATTCTTATCCGTTTGTCTGCCTGCCTTTTTGATATCCACTTGTTCTTCAAAGTTGTCTCTTGATATTTATCATGAAGTTCACGTCTCTCGTTATCCCTTTCGCAGACATACTGACTGTTGCCCATAACTCCCAGGTCCTCACTGAGCGCGATATCTGTCCCCAAAACATGCAACTAGACATACTCTACCAATAGGTCTTCTGCATCTCAAACTTCGAATATGTACGTGCACATTGCCTTTCCTATAGAAACTATCTCTCTCCAATGACAATGATACCGACTTTGGGATCTAAATAGGATGAATGCTGCCAGGTGTACACTGTGCCTAATACATTCACCGGAAAGGACTTCCGCACTTGTGAATTTATTAAAGATAGTGCCAACTAGGTCTATATTGTTAAATTAACCGGATGGGTGGAGAGAGCAGTCTGTGTCAGTGACATATGGCAATACCTTGTGCTGTCTTTAAATCATAATAAATCCAGGCGCTACAATAAAATGAAAGCTTGTCATGGAAGTATCACATAATTGATTTAATAGAACTCTCGAAATCATCGATTTGTGAAGAATTCTACTCTGTGTGACAGCTCGTAAACCATTCAACAGGTCGAAAACATTGTCAACATCTTCAGGGACATGTTTCAAATCGTCTTGAACTTAACTGTAACACAACCCCATCCTATTCAATAACCCTATCACTAACAATAAACAATTCATACCGCCGATGATCATTGTCGCATTAAGGCTATACAATAGATTGCTCGTCTGACACATAAGATCTACCGCTTTTCCAATGTTTCACCCATTCGCTAACCATCTCAGCTCATTCCAAAACTGGCCACTTGTCCCATCCAAATTCTGAACCATTTTTCTCAACTTAACCCTCCTCCTCTCTCTCTTTACCAAACCCGCATACCGCGCATACCGCGCTGACTGCCATTAATCAATTCTCTTCCCACTTCGTCCCACCTCCTCCTCCGCCGGAAGCCCCTCCGTCCCGCTCCCTTCCTCGCTTTCTCGCATCTCAAAGCACCCTCGCTACTGCCACCACTGCATCACATGTAAATATGTATATACTTATCCTCTTCATCCTACCGCATCCGGAAACCCAAGGCGGAGCCGGTTGCTAGATGATAAGTCTCGGCTTGGGACACCAGCAAAGCCAACGCATGCATTTGGGTCACTTATTCACCTGTTCGGCCGGAACCCAAAAAGAAAAAAAGGAAACCCGACACTTTCGGCTGACATAAATAGCCTTACTATGTGTGGACGAGGAACAGATTAATAGGTCCTGATGTGGCGGCCAGAGACTTCCAGCGCTTTTGCGAACCTTTGGAGTGACAGTTACAACCAGCTGTCATCGCCTTATCCAAAGTCATTTTGTTCTGCGTTCCCCGATACCTACCCAACCACTCACACTCCTCCGCCTCAATTTACAAATACACACTGCAACGTTCAGCACACCTCAGCACAAACGGTTCGGAACCCGCGCCCCACTTATTCTCTCTCTGTTGCCATTCCGCCAGACAAAGTAGCTTCCTTTTTTTTCTTGCAGTTGATATGTCCAGGCTAGGCTATACTATATGTCTTTATTAATCTGAGCAGTTGATATCAGGACAAATCACAAGGATGAGATGAATGGGAAGGGAAGGGAAAGTGGGGATAAGGAGTAATTGAGAAATATATGCCGTTGCAGTGCAGTGCATACCAGCCTTTTGAATTATTCGTTTTGGGAAGTTGGGAGATGAAAAAAGGTGATGTGAGCAATTTGTTAACCAATCATGCTTTGGAGGTCATGGGGGATATTTAGATGTTCGTTGATATCCACTTTGCACATGGATATCCAATATCGGAGATCTTTGATGATCAACTGGGATATATACAAACATAAATATGTAGTCTATCTCAAGTATTACAAGCCTAATGATCACTATAACCCCCAAACATCAATGTCTGGTTCATTCCGCCAAGTCATGGGTCTAAGTGCCCAACCTATATACTTCATCCACTACAACTCACACATCACAATCACAGTCACGCAGCAGGCACTTCCCATCACTGTCAAATTTCCCCTCAATTAAACCACCAATCCATCCGAAAAAACCTACGACTAAGCCACCTTCGCCCATTCATCACCATCTATTCACTGTATATACAACTTCCACCAGTTTCGATGGACGCATACCCACTCTTATTGAAATACACACTAGTCCTTCCTTCCTATTTATCGTCCTCTTCAGATTCCAGGACCGGTGGATGAACTTTCGGATTCTTAGTGTCGTTCCCTTCACGGGTCTGGACTTTGAAATCATACATACCGTCGATCACCGTTTGTGCAAATCAAAAGATTGTGGGCAGAGTTAGTAGGGCTCATCCTGACAGTTGGTATAAGTAGGGTCAGATCCGGTGAGGGAAGCAGGCCAATTTAAGTTAGTCAGGTGTGGGTCTTTGGTCATTTGTGGAATTTTGATTCCCAACTAGACTACAATGTTGTATGCGAGTACGTCCGAATGAGAAAATTTTCTAATGGAATCCTCAAGTCATCAAGTCCGACATAGGCCTCTGATTCTGAATGCCTCGTAATGCCCTCTATTCTGTCTTACTCCGTAAAGGACATCCATTTCCCTCATCATGACAACTCTAGAATCCATCTTCTAGAAAAACATCCTGTTCGGTCAAAAACCCGTAAGCTTCTGTCAACCAGTATGTCGAAGAACAAAGTCAGATTCCATAACCCTAAGTCCCGACACAGAGGTTCATTTGACACCAAGCAAGCAATCTCATAATTATCCAGACATGGCGCTAAATCTATTTATAAATGACATAAAAATGGTTACATTTCTCACAAAAGCTTCTTTTAGATCAACTGCAAACTCCGCCACGAACCCCACTAGATATCTATATAAAACCTCAGTTCGCGTCTGCGATCCTGACGGCGCCAGTATTGATCAGTCATGGCATCAATAATTCTTTATGCGACGGGAGCCTCAGGACCCACAAGGCGACCTCACTGATTCACTGGCGGGAACTGCTCCGTCGATAGGTATCCATTGACGGTGGTGATGTCGACGGTGGTGGACATCATGACATTTTTGTCTATTTATTCATGTATTCAGGCAACAAACACGCTGTAGGAAAATTCGAAGCTGGTGGTGGGTGGTGTTGTCAGGCAAATCGGGGTTCGTGATACGGTTGTGATTGTGTCCTTTACCAAGATTGAAAATGAATATTACTGTAGATATTCATATACGAATTCGCTTATGGCTGCATGATGTGTACGTTTGTAACAAGCCGAAAAAAAGAGGTCTTGGCATAAACACCCAATAATCCACACCATGAAATGACCAGCACATCAAACATGGCATATGCCACAACCTGTGTAATGGCGGGGTAATGTACAAGTCACGATATCAGCCGCCAGGTATAAATGCATACAAAAAGCCTACCAATAACCATCCATATCAATTCCTATATCGGCCAACAAGCCCAAGTCAAGTTGACATTGGCGGGGAATCTCCGAAAAAAAAAACACCCTCCCTTCTTTCCTCTCGCCATCGCCTCACTAAACGCCACGGAGAAATGGTGGTTTCTGGCGTCTGTGGCTGCTCTGCAGCGGGGAGACTTCCGGGTGGGTAGCCAATGGTCATGGTTGTCTTAGGGATACGCGGATGACGGAGCGAGGTGTGGTGAGCCGGGGGTGAGGGGATAACAAAAAGGAAGCGTAATGATTAACTACATGTACGATGATGACTGGTAGCCAGTGATGATGGCTGAGGACGGGGTAATTAGCGAATGCCAGCGACAACTAAGACGTACAGTGAGTGGGGTTTTGTTTTTTTTCTCTGCTGCTAAATATGTTTAGGTGCGGTTCATATCTGGGTTGCTGATGTGGTGGATGGCGATTGCGTGTTGTGATCCATGGAGATGGCTGGTGGATGGATCGACTAAACGCAGCTTGAATGCAAGTAGCGGTACACTGGTGGATCCGCGTTAGCCTTCCAGCAGAAGTTGCAAAGCCGGAGCATGATGTTCTGCTTCAGGAATCTGCTGAGGGTTATGTGACAGTTGTCACATAGTTAGGGTTGGTCACATGCTGCATCTAAATCTCAGCCTGAAGCAGAAGGCAACAGAAAATCATATCTATGGCCTTCAACACATGGCCAAGGTCGATTTTAATGGCGTTGATCCATTCAATTTTGTGCAAACTCTGCACACTGGCGGCAACTCCTACAAGCGCAACCTCAGAGCTTCTCCGATTTTGTGGTTTTATTGACTCTTGGTAACAGCAAGGCGACAAGCGGACACAACCCACCCATTCTGCACAAGTTTCTCAGCACGGTAACTCCTTACAAATCAACAGATCTCCTCAGTCTCTCTTTCTGCAAAATCAAAGCAAAGAAAAGAGAAAAAGGGGGAGGCAAGGCGGGCAATGCAGCTAACACTGCAGCACCCACCGAGCGAAATGGCGATGTTCTGCATCATTGCTTGTGCACGGAATTATGCACAGAGGTCCTCTCTACATATCTGGCCATCCGGCGCTGAAGCGGGCAGGTTGTATTCTAGACAAAAGCAAGCGATGGATCATTGGTCAGCACACGCTAGAATAATAATTATAACTTTATAGAATGAGCTCGTGGAAAATCCTACCAGTGTTCTTGGTCGGGGGAGAGAGGTAACATAACAAAAGGGTCCCACTGGTGGCACTATGGGAATTCACCCGATGAGAGATCTCGAAGGCGTGGCGTGGAAGAAAAAGAAACGCAAGACAGAAGCTATTTACATAAATGGATGCTTCTAGAGTCGCTGTAAAATTTTCATGAGGGAAATTTGAAAATGCCGCATACCATATAGTGAATTCGCGGTGGCGGATGCCGGCAAGAGGATGACTGTATCGGGGAGCTGGTGGGCATTTCGGGACTGCAAAGCTCGATGGGGTTTACGGGTTATGGGTTAACAAAGTAAACATTAGCAGAAACTTAACTGATCCGTTCTATAATATTGATTGTGGCCAGGGCAAGCATTTGGTATCTAAGTTGCTTTCTCATTAATTAGTCCAGAGGGTTGGGCATCGCATTGATGTTAATCGTTGAAGATTTAGCAGTTGACTTTAACCATTAACAAGTCTGTGCTCCACGGACCAAAACGGGCCAACCCGCACCAAGAACCAGAACCATTGGATTGCTCGAACTAGGATTAAATGGCTTCAACCCCCCAACCTCCCAGACGAAGTTTCTGCTTTTTTTTTTTCGCCAAGCTGCACATTATCTTCATCACATGAACATACAAATTCACCCTTTTCCCATCCCCTTCTTTCTTTTTGGCTCTCATCTATTCCCAGATAAGTATGTATATGTCTATTCATAAGGCGGTCTGCAGCCGAACAAAAGAAAAAAAAAATAATAGTCTGCATATGCACCTCACAGCCCGGAATTACTACCAACTCCCGCGCCCCCATCTCCTCTATTGCCCCGTCCCAATCCTCCTAATGCAAGCAAAGAAATGGAGAACCCGGGCATCACTTCTCATCCATACCCTTTTCTTACCTTGATCTCACAACCACCACAAGTCTCCAGTAAGTTGTATCGGGAAAACAATTATTTGCGGGTACATAGATTAAGGTTTTGTCGACGTTGAGGTGGTGGTAAATGGAGGGCCTTGTTCCCCGGTGGCGATCGTGAGAGGGTAATGGTGAATGGGGCCGGGGTGGCGTTTCTGCGGGGGGTGGAGGGTTTGGTAGCGGTGATTGGTCCAGCCTTCTGGTTAGAGGTGGTGGAGATGGGAAGCAGGTAGGTCAGATGAATAGGGATGCTTGGGGGTTATTGAGGGATAGACCGGGTTAGTTGGTATGGGGTTTCGGTAGTGGGCTTGAGTAGTGCATGTTACATAGTTAAATGTGAAGACCAATAGGTTATAAGAGTAGTGACATTAATAAGGGCATGCCTGTGGACAACACGCTTATCATATCGATCGTGATGATGCCCCATTAGAGACATCCATATTATGACATCCTGTTAAGGCACCGTATGTAGATATGCTGCTCTTAGATCAAGCAACAGATTCCACCCCGTTACTGTAAGACTTCGCCGACATATGCACTACAACACTCACCACCTCATTCCTATTTTCCATCTCCACTGCCACCTAACAAATTCCACGATCGTTCTCCTCGCCAATAGAAGCTCCAAAGAACCCGCTAAAAGCACCCTTCCAAGCCACCGTCTGCAGCACCTCCCTTGTACCAAAGGACCGCTCCTAATGGCGTGTGGGTTGGGTAAGTAAGCATTTATATATAAAAGAATGCAGAAGTATATGCAGCAGAGTGAGCTGGGAATATGAGCGTTGTGAAAAAGAACTTGACGGGGGAGATGCAGATGGACATGGGGGAGAATCAAGAAGTGGTGCATGAATCCGTATGTATGGGTGTCTGAGGCTTTGTGGGGGTAGAGCAGAATGAAGAATTTGATGAGTGGCGGTGTGTTGTAGAGATTCATCCATAAGATGTGCGCTTTATACAGAGATATTAATGATATATCGCTGGCTATGTGTATTTGGAATATATAGAGTCAGTTTGTTTGTGTACATGAATTTATTGTTAGTGACGTTGTTGATAGACAGAAGTGTAGATCATATCCACTGCTCTATGTTTTCGAGATATGTAGTCTAGATACCAACATCACCGCCATATGCACATGTCCGCTCCTCATGGATAAACTCTACAGTGCGTCTTGAGATACTTCCTCTTGATTTCAAAAGTCCCATGACTGCAAGCCAGTCACAGCTTCACAAAAACAAAGTATTTACATGAGCTTCCCCATGTCCCATTGGTCACCTAATGGGCCATGAATAGTGGAGTGATCAAGGAAGCCGACAGGTCGTAAGTATGACTTCTAGCGGTCTAAATGCATCTTGTTGGCTGGGCTTTCAAAGATCCTCCTTTTATCAATAAGATGATCATCAAATTCATCGATTACCGGATAACCCTAAGCCTTACGACAGGATTCTGGCAACGACATTCCCTACGCACACGTCACGGCAATACTCACAACTTCTGTAACCTTTTACCCTTCTCCAAGCGCCTGCAACCATTACCGCTGCGTCTAACGTTGAACTGGCCGACGACTCATCCAGAGATTTTTTTTTTACTAATTCTCCAAACAAGTCCCACATCAAACAGTCCACCAGTACCACACAATGTTCATCCAAACATTCATATATCAAACTTATATAGACAGACACATACAACTCTATATTTTGTGGTCACGTACGGTGTTTATTCGTACCGCTGTCTCACGTCCTTGCCGCTGGTCCTGTCAATGAGAAAACAGGGAAGGGAATGGCAGGTTTCACTGGGTGCAACCAATGATGTCATGGAGTGAGTGAATGTTTGTAGTTTTAAAGAGGCCAAAGATTAGGATGAACGGATAGTTTGTAATGTTTGGACCAGTGGTTTCCAGTATATGGTGTTAATATTGTAACTTGTCTGTGATATATTATCAAGTGCAAGGTAATCAATATGTGAAACCCTTAGATTCTGCAGCGCAGATTTCTATGCCCACTATGGACAAGTACATGCTGCTGTCTACAGTGATAACTTCTCTTCTAATCCGGATTCTGCGAAATTTCTCTTTACTCAATTACACTAGAAGAGCCCCTCCAAAAAGAATGTCTCAACTGCCACCTTCCTCATGGAAATTGTCGTGCAAAAACACCGAGTTACAACAAAAGATATCTACAGAGATGGTTAGTCGTCAACCATACTCTAAATTCAAAACCCTCACCGTCTAAAAGTTTCCCACCACTTTGCTAAAGTGACGGGCGATCTACATAAAGAACATTGACCATGAGGCTCTAAAGAGCACTAGAATACAAATAAAAATAAAGAAAGAATGTGCTGCCACGCGGCTTTTGGTGGCGAAGAAATTCATTTTAATTGATTACTTGTTTGGGGAAATACATGATGATAAAAAACAAAAGAAAAGCGAAAACGATATTTTACCACAAGGTGAAAAAAATTACTCGCGTGGAATCTCTGCAAAATAAATGACATCAAATTCATTGTCCATCCCCAAGATCCAAAAGAACAACCCTAGAATCATAATCATATTTCACTTCACCCAATACCTCGGGCGTCTACTGATATTTACAAAGATCAGTGAGACTATTTATCATTTACAGAGCAGAAACATTAGAGAGCCGTTTGTCTGCACATACAAAAAAGTGCAAAAAAGTGCATGCAGCGGCTAGGGACTTTAAAACACTGCTGTGTCCATGACAGATAGGATGCGAAAGTCGTACAACGGGGGCCCTTTGGGGCTCCTGAACGTGGGATGACGACATGAAGTTTGCTTTATTTTATACTCAATATAGAGCCCTTAACCTTCTTCGTGATTCGTTCTTCGCCATATAAGCAATGATTGTTCGCCATATTTTTAACACCTCTTGATCGACTGTCATTTTTCATCAAGATAACCTTTTTGAAAATGTTTCGCCATTTCTCCCTTGCATCTGTCACTTTCATTGACTATTTTAACCCTAATAATAAGCATGTTTAATTTTCCGCATCAAATTGCCTATTGGAGCTTCAGTTTGCCAGACCACCCACCGACATCACCGACAAACACACGCCGGCCACGTCCTTCCATGTATGGGAATACGCTGGCTGCCAATAAGCAAGATAGAAGAAAAGCAAATATACAAGATAGGACTTTTTTTTCTTCTAACGTTATCGATGTATGCTACATATGTTATGCCATGGTATATTGTGATGTATGGAACGCTGGAAAGTGTGACAACCGACGTTGCTTTTGGTGGGGTTGACGAAGACAGACATAGAACAACCGATAAACTGCGAATAAAAAAAAGAAAAAAAAAAAAAAGACTGCTTGGGCTTCACCGGCGTTGTGATGTTGTATTTATGCATTGTGAAGGCAACAGCAGAACTGCAGACAAACAGAACCAGGGTGGCGTGAGATGGTCAGTCAACTCCGGCGAGAGTCACACACTATATTGTACACAACCCTAATCTGGAGTCTACATATTACATAGAATTTCTACACCAATGCTAAATATAGGCAAAATTGGCCCATATAATCCATAGACCAACCAATATTTATACCCACTTGGCCATACTATAGAGTACCAGCTGAGCCCAGCGAGTCTACCAGCGAGTCAGCCATCTCAACTCGCTACCAGACTACCGGGAGACCCTCCGTGTCTGCTGACTGACCGTCGGGTAGATATACATATATACACATAGATTCGGGGGTTCCCCCATTGCCAGATTGTGCGCTTTGCGTGGCTGCGATGGGTAGTCGATCGACTTTTATGCAGCTACTCAAAAAAAAAGGAAAATGCAGTGGCGGGAGATGGCCGGGTTGGCGAAAACTGGGGGTTAGAGGTCAAACATCAGAGGTCAGACTACATACATAGCTTGCGTGATGGGCTTGGGTCAAGATGGCGAATTTGATTTGAATGGCATTGGTGTTTTACATGTGATAGTGTTACGAGGAAGAGAAATAATATTAATATGAATATGTGGTGTGGTTGATTTTATGAATGGGATTTACCTCTGTGAAATGGCGGAAGTCATGTCGTTTGTATACAATTAACCAGTTAAAACCCGTAGCTTGTCTGCAGGCGCTTCTCGCGTGGCAGAGACGCTCCAGACAAAGCGGCCGGGTAGTTTCTTTTCAAACACTAGATAATGATGTCTAGACGATAAGGCAAACCAAAATCACGTGATGATGACGGAGGTTTTGGGACACATGTAGAGAAAAAAAAAGAACAACGTCACTACGAGGGATCAAAAAGTTGGAATGAAGTGGCTGACTGACTGGGCTGGGCCGGTGGCCGCAAGCCTGATGGGCGTATGAATGAGAGATTGGGTGGTTAGGTTGATTGGGGGCCCAGGGCTTTGGGGGTGGGTTGGGCTTAATAGTGGCGGACTTGAAACCCTGGGTTGTTAGTACATCACAAGACTATTTACTATCTGAATATTGATATTGAATATTATGAAGGCGAGTTATGATGTCTGTAATCAATGTATTAAAGATCCTATGGAGGCATTCGAGGATTACTTGTAGCTAATAATCATCGTGACTTCTCATTGTGAGCTAGCAACTAGTGTTAGAAAAATGTTGGTAGAGTGAATCTCTAGATATTGCGCTTTCACCAACAACGTAGGCATACATGCTAGCGTACATTGAAAGGTCTCAAGAATTATAAATCTAACCCGACATCTATGTGTTGTCTAACAAGCCGAGAGGCCTTCTCTTTACTCAGTCAACATTTACGAAACTTTGAGTATCTGGACCTCGTTGAAGTCGTTGGCCACCACTACGAAACACACATAAAAAAAGAATTTCATCGAAAAACGCTTAACAAGAAATTTATTATTTTTCGAACATTTTTCACATTGGTAATCAAGCTCTCGGGACAAGGCAATCCTTGCCTTCTAGTTTCCTATATAGGAAAGACATATCCTGTCTTTACCATCCTTTTTGGGGTTAGCGGCGTATATTCCTTGCTGGGTTCTTGTTTATTCAGTTTGCAGAGAAGAAAGAGTGGTGGCGTTGTGGAAGGTTGGAAGAAAGGTGTGATGATTTCTTTGACAATTGTCGAGGGATAAAAATGGGGGTTAAGGATGTGTAGTGCAAAAGTAGAAGATAATAAACAAATACTATATACCACAAAGCGTTATGTTTATTTGTATCGGTTATTAATGCAGTACATGTAAAACATTATAGGTAAAACTTTGAGCTCGTGATAATGCGTAGATTTGTATCCACAAAAGAAATTGGAAGGTGCATTGGTGACTTTTGTTCTTGCCGCCAGCACGATCTGAATATTTTTCTGGGCTCTGTTTGCTGTTACTGTTCCAATGCTCTTTCCCTCTCCTTCCTTCTTATCCCAATATCAATGAAACTCCAATCATATATCACTTACCACCAGTATACGCCGGCACGATACCTGGGAACACTGCATGGCTCCTAAGGACAAAATTCATGTCCCGTCATGCCTCGTTGCATGCGATTGCAGTCGTAGTGCGTTGCATCTGGTATGCACAACAGCATCACATTAACAATGCGGAAAAGAAAAAAAAATATGCACGTAGGAGAGAACAAGAAAAAAATCGTATTGGTACAGAGACAGAGTGATTTGTGTATTAGGGTGATGTATTGTATGTGGTGGAAAAGTGTCCCGGGATACTATGGATTTCGCCCGACAAGGCCTTTGCGTTGTGCATCTGCAGCAACGCTTCTTGTTCAGCCTTTAGCTTGATGTCCTTTGCTGCTGCAATTCAAAACCACAGGATTCAGTCTCTTTCGTTCTAACATATAGTTGGAATGTGAAGGGAGACACTGAGATATCGCCTATAAGCAATTGTTTTCTTTTTTGTCGTTGACGGTTATTGAATGATTTGAATGACTAAGCTTTCTTTCGTCCACACCCCCTGATACGGCGGTCTTTACCTGCCTTTGAATTTCTGACCTAGAAAATGAGAAATGGAATTGATGAAATGAAGTGCAGTTTTGATTAATCGATTGATGCTTAATTAACTATCTAAGAATTATGAGAGAAGAAGAATTTTCCTCGTCATGATTCCAACATTGGTGTACCCGCTTTACTTAGGTCCTCACTTATCCAGATGTACTGCAGCAGAAAAAAGAATGTTCCCCCCCCCCCCCTAAAAAAAAATGCCACTATAGCGAGTCAAGTGAGCGGGTGCTTGGCTTGAATCTTCCACGCTAAAAAATTTAATGCTTACACACCCCAGCCTTCTGCAATATCAGCCCGTTTTCTATAGCCAAAGCTACCTATTTCTAGTCCTTCCTGCTACCGGCCACACTATATTCACCCCTACACGCAGCAGCAGCAGCCATCACAGACCACAGACCATTATGCCAGCCAAGCCCACCGCGATTTGAGTTTCCTCCTTGAACCGCAACGGCTTTTGAAATATATGGACAGTTGGACCCAAGGCTATTTCTTTTTTTCCATCTCGTCGTTTGTCTTTTTTTTTTTGTTCTGTGTGTGTATGTTCAAGTTTTTGATACTTGGTTGAAGACTGTGTTCTTTTTTATCAGTGTATCATCATTGTCATCCTTCACCGAAAGCTGGCCACACCCTATTCCTGTTACGATTTACGAGATTTCCCATGTGTTGATACCGTGTATTCACATTCACCGATTTCCTCGCCTGTTACAACCATTAAAAAAAGCCCAATAGAATAGCCTTCACTTCACACCGAACCGTTGAAGACCGTTTATCCTCTTTTCTCATTTCTATTTTTTCCCCTACACTATCTTCATCTTCAAATCCCGCCCCATAGTATCCGTAGTTCCTTAGTGACTGGATCTCAACTCTCTCATCCAACGTCTACCTCATCGTCCGCCATCCATCGAGCCAATCTTTCGACTAGTCACATCTGCAGTCTCACAGCCAATCGACGTGGCGCCCGCCTAATACAAGTCCTAAGCCAGAATTGACTTGCAAGGAAAGCGAATAACAAAAATACGGCGCTAGAACTCTAGCATTCGTTTAGTGCTGCAGGTATAAGCTGACGCCGCACCCATCCTCGTTAAATATTCGCTTCTCGATACTGGATAATAAACTCTCTTTTCTGGGGCTATCTGATCCAGTCTTTACCGCATTTTGACAATTACGTCTTTTAACGCTCTCAATTCTTATTGTTGTCTCCTAGTGGAGCCGCTGCTTTTTGCTGCCTTTGGAACCGTGTGGCTCTCTCGCTTGGACTCCCTCCCGCCTTTCTTTGTTGGACGAAAGGGATCGCCTGCCAGCAACCCAGTAGTCCCACCTCCTGCCATTTTTTTTTTCGAAAAAAGTGGTGAAAACCTAAGCATGTCACTGTCGCCTCACTTAAAATCTCTCTGTCGCCCACTTGCCGTCACCGAGCGGCCCTCGTCGTTGCTATCGTCTTGTTTTGTATTTCCCCCATCTCCGACGATCCATGCGCTCACTTTCACCGACAACAACTCTATGGCTGACGACTCGTTCGACTCTTTTGAATTCGACTCGTATCCGCTCTCGCAGTCGGTTCCGACTTCGTTTTGCAAGCAAAATCTTCCACTCTTTCTCGCTGAGCCCACAATGGCTACGGCCTTCTACAACCAAAATGCAGTGTCCGGCATCTCGTCACCAGTGAGACCAGCCTACTCAGTACCTTCGAATGCCTCCATGTCCTCCATCTCCACGTCAACCACCAGCTCAGCCCGCACCTCGTCACACATACGGGATGCTGGTTCAACGTCATCCGTTGAGCTTTCCGCACCCGGCGCCGTCGCCATGCCGCTTCCTCTGCCGCCCATGGCCGTCCCGGCTGAGATACCCGCGATGCCGCCACAAGTGCCTTCGGGCCCGTCGCATTCCAAGTCCGCCAGCAAGCGCCAACTGCCCGACGTCATGGAGGAGCCGTTTGAGCGTGACGACTTCGCAATGGGTGCTAGTGTGAGAGACTCATGGGCTTCGTCGTCCTATGACAACTGCTGTAGGCTTTCCACTCTGTCCACTGACTCGTGGCCGTGTCCGTTTCTAACCTGCTCAGGGCCGGATCCGTGCTTGCATATGAATGATGACTCTATCATTCCATGTGATATCGACTACGATGCTGTTATGAGCGACAACGAGTATGTTACCACAGGGCAGAAGATGGACCAGTCGCCCGAGTCTGCCCTTGGCAACATCACCAGCCGCATCGGCTCCCGATTCCCTTCCATTCAGCGCTGGCGCTCTGGCCGCAGCCGCCGCCGGCCTGCTCTTATCTTGAACTCAAGCAATGATCCCAACTTTGACGCTTACCCTGCTGCTGCTTCTAGCCGTTCCTCTTCACTGTCGACTCCCTCTCACCCTCGTCTCTACCAGCTTGAGTCGGCTCACATCCCTGGGTCTCCCGCCATGTCTTTTTGCGAGAGCAATGAGAGCATTCTTATGTCTGCTGTTGCTTCTCTGCCGCCTACTTCAAACTCCGTCGATCTTGACAATGAGACCAG
Source organism: Ambrosiella cleistominuta (assembly GCA_017139545.1). NCBI lineage: Eukaryota > Fungi > Ascomycota > Sordariomycetes > Microascales > Ceratocystidaceae > Ambrosiella > Ambrosiella cleistominuta. Next base: position 15,811 of record JABFIG010000135.1, on the reverse strand, counting down.
CCGCAAGAGCATTGTTCGTGACCGCTCACAGGCTCTGACTCCTCTTCTGCCGCCTCTGATGAACGAGACCATCGCTCGCCCTCCGCCTTCGCAGGGACCCTCGCAGCCGATTTCTCCAACCATGCAGTCGCCTTTTGCCTCGCCCCTTGCGTCTCCACTCATTGCACCCTCGATGGATGAGCAGCTGCAGTCTGCTATGAAGCACGCTTCTATGGCGCCTTCCCAACGATCCGGAAATACCCCTTCCCCAAAGCCTTCAGTGTCTTCCTTCCGTCCTTCGCCCGCTGCTGAGAATAGTCTCAACTTTAGCGCAAAAATTAGTGAGGAGGAGCAGGATGAGTGGTCCGTCAAGCTGGGTCACGCTAATTTTACCATCCATCCCAAACCTTACCAGCCCATTGAGCCGTCTCAGGAGGCTCTTTTCAAGTTCCGTGAGGATTGGCAGCTGGCGCGCAAAGAATACACCAAGCACCTCACGCGCACTGGCGAGAACTATGGTGAGACCAGCAGCGTTTTTACTCTGACCGGTCAGAAGTGGGATGCCATCGAGACTGAATGGCGTAAAAACCACCAAGAGATGATTAACCGTGTTCAGGCCTATGCTGCCATTAGTGCCATCCACATCAACAGACTCTCCAACATGGGCTCCGTCGCCATGGCTCCGTCGTCCTCTGCGCAGTCTACCACCTCGCGCTTCTCTCAGCTTTCGCTCTCTCGCAGCCACAGCCTGAACCGTGGTCGTACCCGGTCCCGGTCGCGCGCGGAGAGCGGCGGTGGTGTCTCGCTCCGGACTGCGATGCCTCCTCTGTCGCCTACGTCGCACCCCACTTCTCACCCTTCGGACACTCTTAATGGCGCCCAGCTTCGCGAGCTTGAGGAGGCGATTCCCAAAGATGTGCCTCGTCTGATTGATCCTTCCGGAAAGTTTCCCTCTCGTGGCGATGAGGACATTGTCGGCCCCATGGTTCGTGATGCTGTCATGATTCGCAGCCCTAGCGAGGAGCGCAAGATTGAGCAGCTTTCTTACCACGGCCACCACAAGTTTTGGCGGAACCTGCTGGACAAGATGAAGAAGTAAACACTTCCATTTTGTCTAGTAAGAGTGCTTGGGAACTAATCTTTTTTTCTGTCTTCCTCCCTGTTTATCTTTAATGCACTCTGTCTGGGACATGCCTTTTGCTTTCTGCATCTCAAATTCTCACATGGAATTATTTTGAGCGTTTCTTCACCGATAGAACTGCATTTCTCACATCATCATAGTTCAGCTCTTTACGCTTGAACTTAGCGCTTGTTTTTTTTTTTTTTTTTTTACGTCTGATCTTTTTGCTATTTTCGTTTCTTTTCTGAGTTGGCCTTTGGTTGCTACTCATTTTGCGCATTTGCTTCCACGGCTTCATGATACCCCACTTTCGACACTCCTTAGACGACGAGCTTCCGGTTCTTCTGTAGAAGACACTCGACTCGACATATTGCTTTTATTGTTTGCTTTCTTGAATCTATGCTTTACGCCCTTACGCCATCATTTTATGCACCTGTTTTCTGTTTTACTGCTCATGTTCACGACCGACGATTCACTTCGTTTGATGACATACTACTACTACCACTCATACGACATTCGCATGTCACCCACTGCATCTTCTGCGCATTGTATTTTCCAACTATTTACGACTCGACGTTACATTATATTTCTGCTATGACATGACCAACTTTGATATTTACACTAGTGTTCCTTCTATGGAAAACAACCGCGCTACGGCGCTTCATTTTTCTCTCTTTTTGACGGCCTCTTTTTTCTGCGAGTGTGGTGACACTTGTTTTATCATTGAACCTACTTGTTCTGTACTTGTTTTATGTTCCCGTGTTCTATGGGAACTGTTTATGTTTTTTATTTGGTTGGATGGGTTTCCTGTTTTTACTGGGTCTTTGGGCAAGGGCTTTTTTGTATTTTTTTTTTGGAAATATAAAAATATGGACACTACATGGTGTTGTTCTGTTGTGACAGAGCTGGAGCCATTGGGCGCATTCGTGTTGGCTTTTTGTTTGATACACACTTTTGCACATATGCATACACTTGTTTCTTGTTAGAACATACAATGAAGACACATGACGCTGCCAAATTACAGCGATCACACACACACACACACACTATATATATATATATATATATGTTCCTTTGATATTCGTGGCTCTTGCTCTCTCTCTCTCTCTCTGATCGGTGATACTATAATCCTGAGCCACTATAACACAGAAATCTATTCATGTCTCGCGATATCCCCAAGACTCGCACAAGCCCGCTTGCCCAACCGGTCCGCGATTCTTCTCATCATAACATGACAGTATATGCGTGTAGATATGGAATCGCGGAGTCACACAGCAGATAATTAAACCCGGTATCGCTATAGCTTTTTTTTTTGAACGAGGTATGAGTTGGAGGATTGTGTAACTGACATGTATAGATGTGTGTGACTGGACGGGTAGGTAAAAAGCCATCATGATGATTTAGATTCGGAATCCTGAGTTGAGATGGGGAATGTGATGAGGTGGGGATGAAGTAAGGTTATTTCTTATATAGTTGATGTTTGTGATGTTGATGGATAGATGGATAATTTAGAGATTTATATGAGGAGGATGAAGTATTTAACAAACGGCGGATAGATTCTAGGGTTATTCAGGGTAGGGTTTATGGGGAGCCCTGCGCTACGTCATTGACAGGGATTGAGGAGCGCAGCCTTGTTGCGAAGCGCAAGTATTTGCGACAAACTGACTTTTTTGTGTGCTCTCCAATTATCACCACCAATTGGCCATTTCACAATATCACAAGACACATTTATAATCATAGGACGTTAATAATTCCATCCTTATCATCTCTAACACATACAAAAACTACCATAATGTTAGAACTCTTCATGGTCGCTCCCATCGGCCAATCCCAAGGCCCCGCCGCCATCTCCGTCCTCAAAGGCCTCTGCGCCCGCGCCCCATACGAATCCTACACCCGCTCCCTCCGCTTTCAAGGGCCATCGCGCCCCAATGGGCTCTCCAACGCCTCCTCAATCACTGAATGCACGTTTGACAACCGGAATCGCCCGGTGCCGCCACCGTTGTGGCGGGAGCTGCAGACGGCGGTGACGCCGCAGAGTTATTTGGTGGAGGCGAGGTATGAGATTCCGTATGAGGGGTATGATATGACGAGGTTGGATGAGAAGGGGGGGATTTTGAGGTGGGTAGATTTCCCGGCGCCGCAGGGGACGGTGCCGAAGGTGGTGCAGCAGAGGAAGAAGATTGAGATTTGGGGGCAGAAGAATTTGCTCAAGGTGATGCAGGATAACAACTATGCGTGAGTGCCTCTTGGAAATTGGATTTATTCAAGGATATACATTGAGATGACATCTTGTTGACCATTACTCTTGCGGTTTACAGCTTCAAGGGCGAACTCGTCGAACACACTTACCAATTCTTTGACGACAATCACACCGAATACTGCTTCCTCCGCCAACTCTACGCCGCCCCTGCCTCCAACTACCGCTCAATGCCTGTCCCTGAAGCCCGTGCCATCCAACAATTCCTCCCCCCGCTCTCACAACTCCCGCCCATTGATCCTATGGACCGCTGGTTCCTCTACGTCAAAGTGCACGTCCTTGAAGACAACAAGCCCGACGAAGTGCGTGCCGGCCACGAAAAGTTACAACAAGTCCGCCGGGACCTTGAGGGGGCGATTGCCTTCAAGGAGTTTGATAGGCGGGCATGGGATACGAGGGTGCCCGTGGAGGTGAGGAATGCACCAGCGCCGTTGCCGCAGGTTGTTACGGTTGATAATTAGGGTGGGACCGGGCAGCTGGGTGGTTTGACGGGGCTGATGCCGGAGGGATCGCCGGAGGAGTTTTTGTGGGGGTATAAAGGGGAGAAAGGGGGTGAAGATGGGGTGTCGGTTGTTTCCGGGATGACGGATCTGTCGGATGGGACGGAGTAGAGACTGGGAGAGGTGGATTTCGAGAAATTGATGAAAGATATGATTGCTCATGTGGCAATGTGAGCGGGGAAGTTAATATGCTTCTGCTATTTTGAGATGGTTATTAGGTTGAGAGGTCTTCAATAAAAAAAGAACTCAACATACAGTAACCCTAGTAATAACCCCACACGTGACTTGATGCCTTTTTTTATCTTGAGAGGATTTCATAAACTTTTATGACAGAATGACTGAGAATGAAAAACAGAATATTTCTTTTAGAATTTCACATTTGATACTGAAGAGTCGGAGTCACTTGAGTACCTCCACCATTTAATGATTACTCGCTTTCTTGCACTCCGCCCTTTGCTGCCAGTGATAGGTAATCTTGTCTCAGCGCGCGTCCCCGGTGGACTTTTGAGATATACAGAGAGAATATCATGGATTCGTGAGTACGGTAGTGAGGCATCAGAAATAGCAACGGACTCATCAAAAACCTCTCCTAATCACACTGATAATCACGTAATCACCAACATGTCAAAACGCGGCCCGGAATCAGGTGAAAGCCCATCAGCCCGTAAGAAGGTCGACAGCACTACCACCAGTAAGTTTGCCTACCATTGGCTATGCCGTCATTGAAAACTCAGAAGTATCCCTACCGCTAACTCTCCCTCTCACAGAAGCCTCCATCGCCAAAATTTTCAAACTAGCTTCTGAAAAAGCCACAACCGCTGCCCCTCCAGACCCCTCCGGCCTCACCTGGCGACTCCTCGCCCCCAAAGATGATGCCGAGACATCCCTGCTAGCCACCGAGCATCTGCCACCCGGCTACTCCGCGTTCCCCAAAGTCGAAAAAGTCGCCGCGTTTGACTTGGACTCGACGTTGATCGAGGTGGGCTCCGGGAAGAAATTCGCTGCCAACGGTGATGATTGGCGGTGGTGGGATCCCTCGGTGTGCAGGAAGGTGGCCGAGGTGGTTAAGAATGGGTATGCGGTGGTTATTTTTTCGAATCAGGGGGGGTTGGTTTTGCATCCAAAGGTGAAGCCGGGGGCGAAACCGCCACGGTTTGACAGGGTGGCCGAGTATAAGAAGAAGGTGACGAAGGTGCTGAGGGAGTTGGGGGTTCCGGTAAGGTTGTATGCGGCGACGGCAAAGGATCGGTTTAGGAAGCCTGGGACGGGAATGTGGGGGCAGTTTTTGGAGGATGCGGGGGTGAAGAGTGCGGATGTCGATATGTCTCAGTCCTTCTTCGTAGGCGATGCGGCGGGGCGCCCGGCGAGGAAGGGACGGAGTAAGGACTTTAGTTGCTCAGATCGCAACATGGCGTTTAACCTAGGCATCCGCTTCCAGACGCCCGAGGAGTTCTTCCGAGGGGAAGACCCGGAGCCGTTTGAGCGGGACTTTGACCCGGCGGGCGTCGAAGTTGTGGGGGAGGATGCACCACCGTTGATTTGGGATAAGAAGGCGGAGGACATCCAGGAGATGGTGGTGTTTTGCGGGAGGCCGGGAGCGGGGAAGAGTTCGCTGTGGTGGGGGACGTTTGAGCTGTTGGGGTTCCGGAGGGTTAATCAGGATATTCTAGGGTCGAGGGATAAGTGTATTGCCAAGGCGAGAGAGTTGCTGAAGGAGGGGCATTCGGTCGTTATTGGTGAGTTGGCTGCGTGGGGCGGGTCCCGTGGTTATACATCCAGACGGAGGTTAATAAAATATAATGTGAACAGATAACACGAATCGGGATAAGAAGACGAGGGCTTATTGGGTGGAGGTTGCCAAGGAGCACGGGATTGTGCCGAGACTGGTCTATCTCAAGACGTCCAAGACTATCTGCATGCACAATGACGCCCACCGGTCAAGCCACCCCGGGGTAAGTGGTTTATTCCTTCTGTTACATACAAAGGGAACTGTGCAAGTATTGAGACTCGATGACTAATACTAAGATTAACAGTCGGCCTATAACCCGGAGAAACGAGAAGTGTTGCCAAATATTGCGTTTTCATCTTTTGAAAAAGCCTTTGAGGAGCCGACGCTGGATGAAGGGTTCGAGGAGATTGTTGAATTGGAGTTCAAGTTTAGAGGGTCACAAGAAGACTTTGCAGCATGGAACAAGTTTTATAGTTGAACAATCAAAATATGGACGCCATGACGTCATAGATATCCATTTATAGATCTCTTCTATATATAAAAACCTGACACTAACATCTCTAGTCCGTTCCCTCAAGCCACAACACTCACAAACTCAGGACTCTCAAACCCTTCCACCACCTTTCCAATCGGCCCCCATAGCCCCTCCGGCCTGTACTTATTCAGATACGCCTGCGCCGCCTTGAGCCACAACGCCCTCTCATTCTTACTGGCGCTGGCCCCCTGCCACACCCACAAGTCCCGCCCCGTATCCACTACAAAGACATCCCGCCCATCCAAGTCCGCCCACACAATCGGCTGCCCCTGCTTGACCACTGAAAACTCAATGGCCCCCGAGGCATCCGAGAGGCGCGCTAGGCGGAAAGCCCGGGGGCCCCAGGATGACGAAGAAGTGACGATTCTCCGGGGGGCCGACCGGGATTGTTCGGTGTCGGTGTCGCTGCCGCCAAGGGCCTGGAGAATCTGCTTGGCTTTGTATTCTTCTTCGCGGGTGACTTCGACCGAGAAATGTTTCGCTTCTTTCATATTCGTCGCCACGATTCCCGCCGTCGCCCGTTCCTGCGGACTCGCCCGTTTGCCCTGCCAGACCCAGATCTTGTCGTTGGTATCCAGGATAAAGCAATCACCCGAGTCCAGCGAGGAAACAACTGCCTCGACTTCCTCGGTGAGAACGGTCTTGCCGGCAGTGAAGACGCGCAAGAGCGTGATGGGCTCGGGGGTATTGTCGTCGCGGGAGACTTTGTGGAAGCCGCTGGCCACGCCGCCCTTGAGGATGCGCAGGCGGGGGAACAGTGCCAAAAACGCCTCCGACGGTGCTGCTTGCGTTTCACGATGTTGCGTGGCTGCCCCGCGCAAAAACTCGTCCAGCTCCACTGTCTTGTAGGCAGCGGTGCCCGCCTCGTCTTGGCTTGTCTCACTCCCAAGCCAGAAGAAAATATCGTGGACAAGCTGCTCGGGCTCGCTGGGAGCCGCGTTACGCCGTTTGATCTTTTGTGTGTGCAGGATAATATAAGAGTCGCCGGTGTGGAAGGAGCCGTGAGCGGCGGGCGGGATGGGGACGACGGTGAAGTTTTCGATGCGCCAGATTTGCAGGCCGGGGGTGGAGCCGGCAGGGGGGTGGGTGTTCCAGGCGGGCTCGGTGAGAGAGGAGGTGTGTTTGAGGTTATGGTCGAGGGAGGAGTTGATGAGAACGACGTTGGAGTCTTGCCATTTTCGTTGCTCGCGATGGACAAGGCCGTTATGGGGGGACATTTTGGTGAGGTACGGGGAGGGGGGAAGAGAGTTAGGGGTTGAGGGATTTTGATAGGTTGTTGTGTCTCGTTGGTTCTTTCACGACCCAGCGTGAAAGGAAGGGTTAGTTGTATCTAGGTGAAGTCGATAATGGTTGTAAAAGTCTAAAGTTGTCAAGATGATGTAGTGTTATCAATATTTATGAGGAATGCTACCTCTTAGAGTCAAGTGAGCCCCGGCTCCTTCGTACCGTGCCGGGACCCGAATGGCCAGCTGCTGCAGAAAAGCGGGGCTAATGTTTCAGTTTTGTGAAATGCCAAGAGCGGGAAAAAGTAGACTAAGAGACATCCGGATGACGCTCGCTGTGACTACAGACAGTTATGATACAGATATTGGGAGATTGGATATTATGATAATGATTGTGTGTATGTGGTGCTTATGTCAGCATTGGGTATGGGTGGGGCGGTGGAAGGATCATATGGGAAGTAACCTTCTTTGTTTTGGTATCTGGATTTCCTATTTTGGGAATATGGGTCTTTGGCAAAAGACGATGACGCACAAGATTCTTTGTCTTTGCATTTCTTTTTCTTCATGTGTTTGGTAGCGATGGCTTGAAGCAGGTGAAAGAACTCTTTCATTTTGAAGATGAATACGGCCGACTATATGATGAGCTATGCCGTGGTGGGGGCGGACAAAAAATGACGGAGGAGAGCCAATGGGGATATATAAAGACGGGACGAGGACGTGATGGTGAAGAGGAAGAAGCTGAAGAAGCTGAATGGGCTTTTAATCATTATCTTGGTCGTATACCCTGCTACCATCAGACTGTATGTTTATTCTTGTTCAATATCATCATCACCACCACCATCACCATGCCCCGACCAACACCACCAACCACTCGCCAAATCTCCCTACCCCGCACCATCCTCCCCCCCGCCCACATCCCCGCCGCAACGCCCCCTCTCCCTCAAACCGCTTTTCCTTCCTCATCCCCGCCTTCCGTCTCCCATCGCCCCCTACACACCCCGCCCTCCTCCACCACCAAGTTCCTCCGCACCGTCCTCGGCGTCGACCACATTCCCAAGTCCTTCCTGCTTACCAAGGTCCCATGTTTCCACAAGGGGTGCAAGGGGAAGTCGGCAGGGAAGGGGACCTCATATTGCGAGAAACATGGATGTCGGATGATGGTGACAGCGGAACATCAGTGTCCGGCTGAGAATTTGCCGGGGCCGAGTCCGTATTGTGAGATGCGTAAGTTCTTGCCTAAAGAATCTTGATTGAAAAGAGATAGCACTAACTAATGGTGAATAGACACGTGCTGCATCATGCTCGGATGCTTGAAAAAGCGAGCCAACTATAAATCGGCCCACCTGTCCGACTACTGCACTAACCGTGAGTTCCGCCCCATCACTCGTATCCCACCCCTCGCCATCTTCCAACCTCACCGCCATCACCTCCGCCTCTCCGCCTTCTTTTCCCGCCATCTTCACCCCACTAACAAGCCCCCCTCCCAGACATCTGCCACCACCCTCGCTGCTCCAACCCCCGTCTCGAAAGCCAACCCTTCTGCATCCAGCACATCCCCACTTGCTCCGCCTTCTCCTGCATCACCCCAGCCCTCCACGGCTCTTACTGCATTGCCCATCATTGCATCTCCGTCGGCTGCCAAAACGCAAAGTTTGGTAGCGGGGAATTCTGCCTCGACCATTTGCGCTGCGAAGTGTCCGATTGCACGCAGTATCGCGATTTGACGAGGGATCCGGGGTATTATTGTACGCGGCATGCGCCGGTTTACTGTGCGGTGGTCAATTGTGGGAATCATGTGGCTGGGGAGCAGGTTTATTGCGCGGTGCATGGATGTGCGTTTAAAGGATGCGATGAGCTTCGGGGCGTCATTGACGGAGCGTTGGCGCCGTGTTGTCAGATTCATGCTTGTGTCATTAAGAGATGTCGCCGGACAATTCGCAAAGCGGCGGACCGCTTTTGTGAAAGTCATGAGTGTGTCGATCCTCGGTGTGATAATGAGGCGGCGCTGCCGCATTCCAAGTTTTGCACAAAGCACATGTGTCCCGCCATCGGCTGTCTCCTTTCCCGGCAGACCGGCTGCACCGGATGCCGAGAGCACGCCGCGCTGTCCCCTACTCTGTTAGATATGAAAAATCACGGCCTGAATCCGGGGCCGACGAGAAATAAAGAGCCAAGTACCAGGGGACGAGAACGGGAACGGGTGAAGTTGGACATGAACAAGCGGGGGCCCCCGCCGAAGCCGACAAGGATCGTCGAGAGAAAGCCGCTTGTAGTTAGACAGATGGGGGTGAAAAAGAAGTTACCTGAGGTGCCGAAGGGTCTGGATATCTTGCCGGCGACAACGTATAAACCGTGGATAGTGGAGGTAGAGTTGCCTTTGCTGCCGGCGACGACATATGACTCCAAGGCATCCTCGTTGTCAAAGGTAAACTCTAACTCGCCGGTGTCATCCTCTAATGATAACTTTATGCTGCTTCCCACTACAGCATATAACCCAAAGGCTACTTCTTTCTCTAATTACTTTGGCTCCTCGGAAACCCCACGAAATTTACCCTCGTTACTCCCATAAACTACATACAATCCCACCAAGCAACCCACCTGCTCACGCCTCGCACCCTCAAAATCCGCATACTCCGCCTCTTTCTCTTCCTCTTCTTACTCCTTGTCAACCCCATCCTCCATTCCAACATCTCCGATTTCCACGGTGGCATCCAGGGCAGGAAAGAATACGACGAGGATGAATGCAGTGCATAGGGAGCATCAGGTTGGTGGGAGACGGCCGCTGGAGAGGAGGAGAGCCAGGAGGATGAAGATAGAGGTAGCGATGTTGAAGGTGCCGGGTAATGGGGCAGTGGGAGAGAATGGGTATCCGTTGACGCCACCGCTGGGGGCGAACATGTTCTAGGGGTACAATGTTTATTAATTTTTCATATTAATTGGAGTTTTTGATGGTTATTATTTTTCTTGTTATGTTAGGGTTATGGCTTCACATGATACCAGGGTTGTTCTGTGTTTCGGTTTTTGTTGGGTTTCTTTTGCATTTGTTTGGCGTTCTGTTTATGTCATTGTTTCTATTTATTATTCTCTTCCTTCTAGAATATATTCACACAGTATCACTTTTGTATACCAATACCAATATTTTTGGCCCTTTGAACTTCGTTTCCTTTGTCTTCATTTTCCATGCCATCATTACGTCTCCCCTTTATGCCTGTGTGCATGAATCTCATCTTAGTTGCGTCATTGTGGATCATTAAGCGACCGGTGGACCCTCAATGTCTTTAAACAAGGATATACACAGGTTCTATTTGGTCATTACTATATACTTGAGTTCTGGTAGTAGAGGGAGGTTGTGAGAGAAGAAGAGGGGACATGATGTCATGGATGACGGAATACGATGCGGAGGATCTATTTAGTTCATGTAAAAGAGAGTGGGAAATAAAGAAAGCTCATGACAAAGAATCTTTGTTTTGTTATCAAGTCATACAATACGAAAGAGGAACATCTACCCTATCAACAACACTATCACTTACATGTCCTTAATACATACCTCCACTCCCGGATCTCAATAGTTTGATCACCCTGCAGCATCACACTACGCAATCACGAGCCAGAGGATCCAATAAAGCGGGAATGCCAAGACAAAATCTCAGGTTACATCTACAGGTCGCAGTGCATCGTGACAAGATATGAAGAAAGAAGAAGCTGGAGGCGGAGAGGGTTTTGGGCGGCACAGATGCGATATGGATGAGACGGCGGGGAAACGGAATGGTAGTTCAGTGGTGGTTTCTATCTATATATCCATTCATCTATTGATATATCAGCTTGATATATGTGATGAGCAGATAAGAGACTCGTCAACCGATGAGGACGTTGAATATTGACACCACTTCTACGTATCAACATATCTCACTAATTCAACAATGTCTTGCGACAAACAAATATCCTCCATTTCCGTATCAACACACATCAACACACACCACCCAAACTCTACCGCCCACCTCCGACCACTAGATTATCCCAATTCTGTCTCACAGGGTCAGCCCTTTGCATTCCAACAGCTCAATTCCCAACCGCTGCCAAACTAGGACGATGACGATATTTGTATATTTAGGATATCCAGATAGGGTCTAATGATTACAGCAAGATGCAAGAAAATTATATGGGGTCGATAAATTGCCTCACCTCAGTGCAGCAGTACAGCGCAGCGGAGGGCCGAAAGAGAGGGTGGGATGCATGGGTTTTTTTCTCTCCCATTTTTTGTATAACAACATCGAGAATGTTCCGAGTGATGGCCGACAATTGCGGAAACATGATCGGGATGTCAATGATAATCGAAACCAAATATTCAAGTCCACAAAGTATCCGACTGGCCCTCTTACTGACCAAAGCTCTTTCTTGCACTTCTTTCCGAAAATTGTCTCTTTTCGCCACGCCTGATAAGTGATGTATCAGATGCGAGGCACGCGGGCATCGTCTGTGCCACGATGCATCTGGTTTTGCCGTCCAATGATTCTATGCTTAATGCAGCACACCTAAAAAAAAAAAAAAAAAAAAAAAAGGTTATTTACTTTTGATTATTTATATCTATATAGATATAAATAAACACCTAACAACTCAGCACATGTCTATGCCGCAGCCAGATCATCAAGGTGTTCCGTCCCACACACCATTACCATCACTGCGAACCTTCCCCTCATATCGCCTTGCTTTTCCAAGGACACCACTGCAGAGTTCAAGGACTCCTAATCATTAATTGCTGTAGATACCGCGAGGGGCATATATGCAGCTTTTGATTATTCATTTTGCGTGCAGTTTGATTGACGATGGCAGATAGGCGGACCATGCGCCGTCCAGAAAACACACGGACGGAATTTTAGAGCTTATTGTCTATCAGGCACGTTGGCTGCCACTGGGGCACGGAGACAATGGTTGGAATGACACGGAGTATCTGACTATTTTCCCCATGCTCATCCGAGAGAGAAACTTGATGTACCGTCTTGTTGTTCCCCCCTAGGCTGAACTTTTGTTGTTTGTGTCGAGACAGTGCTCAGGCTTCATAGTCTGATGTCTTGAATCTATTCTGATCTCACAGAGTTACATGCTTCTCTCGTCTTGTCTCCTCTTACATTTAGTCGCAACCTAACAAAATTACAAAATTACAAAAATCTGACATTGAAATCATCATGCACTTGAAAACAAGCTAAATTTGACTAGTCGTTACACTGCTGAATTTATTTTTTAAATATAAATAAATATTTTAAAAAAGTGGATCCATAGGCGATCGGTTGGCTTATCCGTAGAAAGTCTACCCCTGTCTCCTGCACTTCCCAGAAAACATCAAAGAAGGAAGGCCCTTGCTTTAAACAAAGTGCGCGGAAGATTGGTTTGCAAAGGGACTCCCGACAGTTGAGGAGAAGACAAAGAAAAAAAAGAAAAGAAAGCAGGTGGTGATGATTTCTTTTTTTGTGTAGTAATGTTTCATTTGAGAGGTTGAAAGAGGAAGGCACTTACGAGAGTTTGTGATGCAGATGGGGTTGATAGAGCTGGAGGGTTTAAAAAGAAAGAAGAAAAGAAAAATTGAGTCATGAATAATCACTAACCACCAAACTAGTCATCAAATTTGCACAAGGACGGATTCAAGATTTGAGATGTTGAGCGCAGAGCTGAAAATGACGTTTTAGCCCGGAACATACAAGATGAAATAACAAAGCTAAAACTATAGTCTAACTCCGCCCTCCTCTTCCCTGTAATGAATATTACCGAACTAGCTTGCCACCCACGTTCCCTCGCCCACCGAAATCTTCCCTTATCCTTGGTGAGGGGAGGAGGTGAACCGCCAACTTAATTTGGCAACTTCTCATTAAAAACACCATCCAGCCCTCCTTCCAAGATCAACAACTTTTCTTCCAAATCTTGTTATTTTTCTAGCTTGCTTGTTCTTTCTCTTCTTCTGTCCCAAGAAAAGAAAAAAAAAATCTGTTTCTTAATTTTTTTTTTTCCATTTTCTGCCATCATCGCGTAAAACGACCCATTTGTTCTGGATTCACTTACTCATCAATTGATTTCCCCTCTCTCTGTATCTTGTTCCTTTTTTTTTTCATGTCTTCTAGCAAACAAGTCAAACCAAACAAATCAAGCAAACTACGTCAACCCCCCTCTTATTTCGACCCAACGAACCCACCTTTCAATAAGTCCGAAAAAACCCAAGTGTCTTTAACTTTTGCTTTCCTGCAGTGCGGATACATTTCCAACATATTTCATACACTCTTCATCGCTATCGCATCACATCGCTTCGCATTGCCGGCTTGAAGCCCTTTTCGTTCCTGCCTGACGACATCATCCCATAATCCCTTTTCTTTAGGCTTCATCGCTTTTCTCTTCCTGCACTTGTGCCTGCAGCTTTCCAATACCACCATACTCACTCACCCCTCTCTCCACTATAACCACTCCTAACCAATTATCTTCCGCCCATCCCGACCTGACTTCACTTCATCGCTCACCGAGTCCGGAACATTATTTGTCAAATTCCATCTAAAGCCATCTTCTCCGCTCGCTGCGAACGAACCTTTGGGATTGCAACCCCCTGTTTGATCTTGTTGGTCCCCCCATCTATAAATTTCTTGTCTCGCATCAATCAGACGCTTCTACCACCTTGTGCTGCCATCTTTAGATTTTTTTTTTTCTCTATTCTCCCTCTTGTGGCAGCACCTTGACTTCAAGTTCATACATCTTGTTATAGAATACCGTTTGGGCATTCAAACTTGCAAGTGTTTCGCATACCGACTCGACTGTTACTTCAGGAACCTGCATTCTACAGGGAAACATCTCCTATCAACGCTCCTAATTTAAGAATCAAGATTCCCGCATTACATCAACCGGGCCCATTCTCCCGGATCTTGTTCGTCCGATTATTCCGGTAACTGGCTTTCTCATTTTCATCTTTGTATATTCATCCTGGTCCATACAGACGACCTTAATTACGTATTTTTCAACGACTCCATTCCTCAACGACTCCATTCCTCAACGACTTTTTACATATCCTTAATCGAACATTTCACGGCCTTGTTCAAAGCCTTGCATATATACACATACATCACACACATCACACACATCACAATGCCTTCCTCTCAGTCTTCTTGCCCCATGATAGATGACTTCCAAGACATCGAGGCTTTCCTCGACTTCCAAAACGCCGATTTCTCCTGGATGGGTGCCGTCACCATGATTGACGACGAAGAGCTCATGTTCGGCGGCAAGCCCCTCTCTGCATGGCACGAGGAAGACCGCCAAAGAATAAGCAACCCTTATATCAATGAGGAACCCCGTGGCCGCAGAAGAGTAAGCTCCTTACCAAGTGTGCATCGCAATAATGTACACTAAGACTAACCTGTCCGCTTAGGTGCGCCGTGAATACTCCGGACATTCTACGACTTCTAACCAGAGAGAAACATCGTCGAATGCCTCGGCTGCCTCGAAGCAGTAAATTACCACCTATTTTATACTGACTCCACGTTCTAAACCCCGACTTGCGATGGCTTGGCCCATTAACTAGCGATCCGCCCGATCCCCATTTCACTTCGACTACATTGTCGGCGCCAGCTCGCTGCTGGATTTTTTTTTTCTCTCTTTTCTTACAACCATCTTGATACCCTCTTACATTTGTTCGTTCTTTGTTTTACTACATGTGCTCTTTTTTGGCCTCTGTCATTTTTGCTTCCCCTTACGGTGTTTATCGACACATTTTTTTTTTCTTGCATTTCACTTCGGGTCCTTGCGCTACTTTGTCCTCGGACCTACAGGCAGGGCGGCAACACCTCAAACTGATATTTGCTCATTTCGTGGTAAAGGCCTCGTCTATGCTCAATATGGAGGGGTCCTGAAGTCCTCAATCTAAACTTTGGCGCCTTCTAACTACCGGCCCTGTCTGGTTCATTACCTCTCATTTGCATCATATGCATATGGCAAATGTTTTATCTACCTTTGATGGGTATCTTCTCGCCCACTTTTCCCGATCACCTTGCCACTTTTTGGCTACCTCTTGTATTGGTCTTTTAGATCGCTTAAATGCATTGTCTAATCGGATTGATGCATTTCTTGGTGTTATCTGTCGTGAACTTGGTTGGGCGATGTCGCATGTTGTGGTATCTCCAGTACAGACGTAGACGCTTACTGCATGTTGGATGTATGCACGTGTTTCTGTCTACTCACTAACCAAGGTTCCCCCGCGGGGCAGAAATGTGGCGGGCATGGATGGATGGACGTGTTGCTGAAGATTGGCACGCGGGCACTGTGAGAGATCTAAAAGATGACCCTGCTGGGAAGGAGTCGTTCAGTTTTTTTTTTGTTTCTTGTTAGGCTTTTTGCGCTTTGTTCTGTTATTGTATCACCATTGCATTTGTTTTTATTGGGCTTTTTTAGGTAATTTTTGGAGTTTTTTTTTTTTTTTTTTTTTTTTTTTTTTTTTT